>JAKCPI010027104.1:0-18034 GCA_023213315.1 Euborellia annulipes
GGGTGCGCTCTGCACCAGGGCTTCCGAAAAGTTATACGTGCTGTATATTACCACCCCAAATATCCAAAGGGCAAATTTTTTTTTTAACATTAAACACATTCACATTGGCTACGATTGAATTTTCATACTTAAGTAAAAAAATTTATCTTTTTCTCTCACTGATTTACCATTTATCTATTATTTCAAATTTTTTTTTTATCGCTGAACGCCTTCAATTAGAGAAATAGTCTGAACCTCGCCTTGAAATGAATTCATGCGAGTTACTTAGAAAATTCAGAGAAAAATTATGTAAAATTATTTTTCTTTTAATGTGTTCTATATGTAATTTACTAGTCTAGTTCACTTGTAGTTTCTTTCTGGTGTTTTGAGCAGGATGGACCTGGAGAGGAGAATTGTTTAATTAAAAGACAATTCTTTTTCAGTTCAGGTTTACGAATGGATGCATCCCTTTTCGTTTCGGCCATTTCGATAGCTTTCATCAAAACCTTTGTCTCTTACATCAATTGTTTTAATGTAGGCTATATACTGTATATATTTCTATACAAACCTGAATAAGTCTCTGAAAAATAATTGTCTTTTAATTAAACAATTCTCCTCTCCAGCGCTCCATCCTGCTCAAAACACCAGAAATCACACAAGTGAAACTAGAATAATATGTAAAATTAATTTCGGTTTTCTCAATTATTTCCATAAACAGACAGTTAAGTTAATTCAAAAGCGATGAATATTTTTCTACATTTTTTTAAAATTTACGAGATGATTCATTCACTTATACGAGTAAACTTCACTTTAAACCTGAAACTTTCTAAATTATACCAATTAATTAGAATAAATTAAATAGAAAATAAGGACGGCCTCAGATGCCGAAAAAGACTAAAGAAAATAATAAATAAAGTTGAATAACTATCATTTTCTGGAGTATGATTGAACTGGCTCGCTAAGAGCCTAGTTCATTTTATTCTAAACCGAAAAAAAATCCATCAATTGTATTGTATAAACTAGATTATATTTTTAATATACAATCTTTTGTTTTGCTAGTGGCTTGGATACAGTAAACATGACCCTTACTTTGAAGACACTTCGAGATTTGGCACATTCTGAAAACCGCACTGTAGTCTGCACGATGCATACCCCTAGTGCCACTATGTTTCAACAATTCGATCATGTCTACGTTGTTGGATATGGAAAATGTCTCTACCAAGGAACACCTTCTCAATTGGTCTCTTTTCTCGACTCTGCCTTCCTCAACTGTCCTTTAAGTTACAATCCGGCAGATTTTGGTAAACTATTCTCTATTCTATATTTTATTATATTAATCTGATGAATTTTAATATTACTTTAATTCGGAGGAAAATGTTTTCATCCCATAAAACATTATTTTTTAAAAGACTGTATTAGTAGAACGCACAGAATCATTAAGTAATTAAAAGCTTTGTTTGTAGAAAAGCTAGATCTTAAGATTGTGGCGATTCACTCAAGATGCACGCACCATCTAAATTGAAAACATATTTACCTCCTTCCCAATGGCGTAACGAACTGGGGCCCCTCAAAGATGAACTTTGCTTCCTCCACCCTTAGGGGTTCGTTACCTCGTTGCAGTATAGATACTGTATATTTATAAGATTATTAACAGTTTACTCTTTTTTCAGTTGTTGAAATGATAGATAATAATGAAGAAAATGTAAATAGAATGAATAAATTAATTGGAAATGGCCGAATGACATGGGACACTCACGGTCCTGCTGATGTTTTCTCCGACAAATATAAAGGTATTAAGTTTTCTTATTCTATTCATACATAAATTTATTGATTTCTTCGTCCTTTTGACCTTATTGCTTTTGGCTGTTGATGGATAAACTGACTGATCTAATGCAACGATGATACCAGGGAATAATACCAGGGGATGATACTTAACAAAGCTCGCGTTGTACAGTTATATTTATACGTACCCTAGTATATGATACCAACCCAATTATTTCATCGTTTATGTGTCACCAATCAGGAGACCTAAGAGTTATACAGGGTGCATCACGGGAACTTCCTTATTTTAAACAATGATAAAGCAAAAAGTATTGGCGATATTATTTTAATTTTTTTTTTTTTACTTAGCGGTACATTTAATTTTTTTTCATTGCTTTTTGAAAATGATATCTTTTTCGTTCTTCTCAATACATTGGGAGAGTTGAAATCTGAAGCTTTGGACCATTTTGACCAGCATTTCCGTGTCGATAACGCGATAGCATCTCGAATATTGTTCTTCAGCTGATCCACGGTTTTCGGACGATTGGTATACACCAAGGATTTAAGATATTCCCATAAAAAAAATCACAGAGTGATAAATCTGGCGAGCGAGCTGGCTACTCTAAATCACCCCATAAAGAGATAAGACGTTCAGCCAGCCCGCTTGACAGGTTTTATCACAGTGATTTTTTTTATGGGAATATCCCAAATCCTTGGCGTATACCAATCGTCCAAAAACCCTGGATCAGCTGAAGAACAATATTCGTGATACTATCGCCAAGATGGACACGGAAATGCTGGCCAAGGTGGTCCAAAGCTTCAGATTTCGACTCTCGCAATGTATTGAGCAGAACGGTGGCCACCTTCAAGATATCATTTTAAAAAAGCAATGAAATAAAAATTTAAATGTAAAACTATTTCTTATGATTCAACGTTTTCTATGCTTTGTTAAAATTTGCCAAATAAAGGTGAAGAAATTGTATAGACTTCTATATAAATCTATCAGGGGCGTATATAGAAATTTTTTCGGGGGGGGCCCGAACCGAAATTTTTTGGGAAAATTTTTTTTTAAGAAACTAAATTTTTTTCACACGAAATTTTTTGCGGAACATTTTTTCTGCGGAACCAAAGTTTTCCATCCTGCGGAAAATTTGTTGCGCTGATGTCTGTATATTCCTATATATGTATATGGGGAACGGGGCCCGCCCCCCGGCCCCCCCCCCCTATATACGCCCCTGAAATCTATATATATAACATGTTATATAATTGTTTTCTTGAATTTTCAGATGAAAATATATTACCTATAGAAAATAAATCGAGACTGGATACTTCAAATTGGCGACAATTTCATTTATTATTAAAACGAATGTTTATCCAACAGTTTCGAAATCAGGTATAAAATATATATATATAAATTTTAATTTTTGTATGTTTTTTAATTAATACATTTTTATTTTTCAGGTTGCAATTCGAACCCAATTATTTCATCATTTCTTATGCTCTTTGACCTTTTCTATACTTTTTCAAAATTTGGGAAATCAAGGTGAAGAAATGTTTTCACAATTGAAATTTTGTATAGCTGTTGTTGTTTTTTTTACCTATACATGGGTCATGATTCCTGTTTTAGTATGTGAGTATTTCTAAACATAATTTACTTTTAAGGAATAAAGAATGAGGAATCAGCCAATGGACGAATTTATATTCTAAGTTGGTTTTTGAACGACTCTCCAGTCATTTTTCAAGGCAAAAAATTTTAGATAAATTCTTTTAAATAAATAAAGTCTTAAAATGGAGCAAGGCCGTAATACAGAGAGAAGATGAAATAAAACAAGACTTGTTTTCGGCTCGAATTATTTAATTTTCCTTTGTCGACGTTTCGGGGACTAAACGTCACCCATCTTCAGGACCTATATTACAAGCAATACATATAATTAGAAACTTTTTTTCTGATTATATGTATTGCTTGTAATATAGGTCCTGAAGATGTGTGACGTTTAGTCTCCGAAACGTCGATAAAGGAAAATTAAATAATTCGGGCCGAAAACAAGTTTTGTTTTATTTCATCGCCTTAAAATAGATTAAATATTTTGTCATATCTAACAACTACAGGGCTTGCTTATAGTGATACACCCTTGTAAGGAGTTGAGCACTAATCCAATAGGGTATCTATGAAAATTAATTTTTTTAAGATTTTTTACTATTGTATTAATTATCTATTATTTTTTATTAATAAGTATAATGCTTATTAATAAAGTAATAATATCTTATTTATTAAAAATGGGTTTTAATTTTAGAGATATAATGGAAAATAATAAATGAAAAAATACTAATTTATTATTTTTATTATTATTCTTTTTTTTATAATTTTACAAAATTATTATAAAATTTTATTTTATATATACATTTTATACAATTTAATTTATTGAAGCAGAGGGGCATTGTAACAATTACATTTTTGGGATTGATAGAGGGGGTACATCCAACTAAAATGTGTTGAAGATTTGGCTGATTGATGTAAATTGTAACATTATATATAAGTTTAAATTGAATTATTAAGTTATGAAAAATACATTGAATCTATTGAAAACTTTGGATTTAATTGATTTAGTATCACAACTGAAAACTAAATAAAAACCAAACTAATTACCAGAAATTGTCAAACCACCCTTATACGTTTTGTCATGTGATTATTTCACTGTTTAAAAAGAAGAAAAAAATATGAAAATTTTTTTATGTAAACTTTTTTGGTTAAAACTTAGAAGACAAAAACAATTAAATAGATTAATAAAACGTGTAGTGTGCTTTGATATCGACCCCCCCCCCTCCCACTGTACTAGCGATTAATTAGTCTATAAAACGAGTTAGGAGCTTATGTTACTCACAGAATTATCCCGTAAAAAATTAACGATTTTGTTTTATACCTCTACTTTCATTGTAATGCTTTTAATAAATAAACACATCCTGCACTGTTTATAGATACAAATCCGTATCGAAAATCAATTTCGGGGCATTATGTTTTACCATTTTGTAAAGCTGTGCAGATCTTTTAAGATTAAGAAACAATCAGTTAAAAACAAAAAAACATTTGAAAGTTGGTTAAAAGTTCAAATCGAGCGATATATGCTGAAAGAAAGCAAGATGACGGGAATCGTATTTTGGTAAATCAAGGAATTCATGAAAAAGCTTGACTTGCTGATCAAACAATTCTATATCGCTCATTCGCCTCAAAAACAGCATTTCTGTAAAAATTTGAATACGATTGGCATTATTTTTGCCCCAGTTCGTGAGGGATGCTTCCAAACGTTTTCACGGCTTGCCAAGTTTTTTAGGCGAGGGTCATGGAATAATCGATATTGAACATCAGCGTGATTTAAACTTTCTGAACCATCTTTTAACTTGTTTTTTACTGATTATTACTTCGAGAGGAAGGGCAGAGGCAGCAAAAAAATAAATTATTCTGAATGCTATAACAATTTTCCGGAGACGTTTCGGTGCATTTATTAGTGCTCCATCATCAGTCCTTTAAAATATAAAAAAAAAAGACTGATGCATTTATTAGTGCTCCCTCATCATTCCTTTTTTTATATATATATATATATATATATATTTTAAAGGACTGATGATGGAGCACTAATAAATACACCGAAACGTCTCCGAAAAATTGTTATAGCCTTCAGAATAATTTCTTTTTTGGCGGCCTCTGCCGACTTTTGAAAGTCTAATAAAAATGATCTTCGACACGCATTTTTATCTATAAATAGAGAAAGATGTGAGTGTTTATTAATTAAACAGTATTGCAATGAAAGTCAAGTATAAAGAATAAGACATTTCGGTCTGAATTTATTTGGTCATCTTCAGTTATTAGGAATTATACACATAATGGGTCTAAGTGACATTTTCTAAAATTTCCAGTTTTATTGAAATTATGGTAGTTAAAAAAAATAGTAATCTTTTGAGTGGTAAAAAAGTCGATTACTTGACAGGTGCCGCCACTTAGTGGAGAGCCCCTTCACCAACAAATAGAGGTCGTGTGTTTTTTTTAAACTTCAACTTTGATTTACTCAAAATAAATAAAATGGCACTTCAACCCCTTATGTTCTAGGATTCACAAATATTTTTGGTACTTAGTTTAATTTTAATTTAGTCTTCAAAAAGAATACATTTTGGGTGGTGATACTAAAAAATATTCTGAGAGGCCTGACCTCGTTCCACTTTATTTTAGTTTCTGATAATTCTAAACTAAAATATAAATATCTTCTATTATTTATAGATGATTATCTTTTTAAAAAATAACCATATTTTCTTTTTATTAATTTAATTTCTTTTTTTTCTTTTAGTTCCTTATGAAGTTAAATTGTTACGGAAAGAACATTTCAATAGATGGTACAATTTAGCGCCTTTTTATTTTGCTTGGACATTATCTAAAATTCCATTATTGGTATGTCATTTCTGATTCTTCTATTATTATTTTATTTTCTAAAAATATAATTATTTATTGCTCTTTTTAGCTAATTCTCTGTTTTATATTCATTGTACCAGTTTATATATCATCTGGCCTTCCTTTAGACATATCACGGATATTAATATTTTATGGTATATCTATACTGGTATCATTGGCTGCAGAAGGATTTGGACTTGCAGTAGGTTCTTGTTTCAATATAACGGTAAATATTTTATATTTATTTATTAAATTAACAATCAAATTAAAAAATTCGGAAAAAATTAGTGTAAAACAATAAAAAAATAGATTTTTTCTTTATGTAATTTTTTGATCTACAGAGCTTTCTGCTCAGTTTGTTTATTGAAATTTTGTCTTTACAAAAATTGAATTAACCCAATCATAGGAAGTCAAAATTGCTTATTGATGCATTAGTAATAGTGTAATTTTCAGAGAAATACTTTTTCTATGAAATTTTAAAAGAGCCAAAGAACTTAACTTCAAAATATATAATTAAATAAATTATAAAATATTTAATTTGTTCAACATTTGTATCAATGACATAATTTGTAAAAATTTTTTTTTTAAAGCCTGAATATAGATCAGTGGCTCAACCAGGATTTGCTCCTGGGGGGGGGGGGGGGGTTTAAAAAATTAAACATAAGAAATGTGTTTATTAAAGATTTTATTTACTTGATAAGTTTTAAAGATTTTATTATTATTATTAGTATTGGAGTTTTTAATTATAGACCAGATTTTGTTATTAATTATTAATAAAAAATATAAATACTGTACAAAATTTCGACTGCATTATTATGCTGTCGTTTTCAAGAACTGTACACTTGCTCTGATCAAGTGAACTAGCCTCTAAGGGACCGTACGTGCATTTTATATACGACATCAACGCCATCTACACTCATTTTCATGAAGTTCGATACAACTGTATTTATATTTTGATAAATAATTAATATTAAATGTCGTCTATAATTAAAAACTTGCATAATAATAAACATAAGAAAATTTCGCAAAATGATGTCGGCGAGGGGAGGCCTGAAGTCCCCAAACACTCCCAAAGAAATTTAACTTCTTAAAAAAAAAGACAGGCTGCTATTTTTTTCTTTTCTATTTGTAATATACATAATATAATATATAGCAATTTGAATTTTTTTCCCTCTCTTAGGGGGAGGTTAAAACTCTAAAAACCCCCTGGTTGCGCCACTGACAGATAATTATATACAGTATAATACACATATAAAGTCAGAAGTCGGGTACTATCAATACTTTAATGGAGTCTTTTTTTTAAGATTTTAGTTTGTTTGAGATTAGTGGGTTTTGGCTTCCTGGAAATCGAACCCAAAACTTTGTCTAAATAATATTTTTATAATTAATAATTCAATACATTAATAAGTGCTTAAATTTATAAAAAACTAGAATTTGTATTTATTTATTTATTTATTATTTTTTTAAGTTTTATTGATTAATGATTGGTTCATTTTCAGAATGGTTCTGTGATAGGTGCTTATTCGATCGCACCGTTTCTTGGTTTAGCCATATACGGATTTGATTTTCCCGATAGAATCCCTGCTTTCTTCGATTTCGCAATGCGTTTGAGTTTTATGAGAAATGGCGGCGAATGTTTAGTACTTGGAATGTATGCCTTCAATCGACCTAAAATGGATTGCGAAGATGTATATTGCCATTTTTCTGATCCTCGAGTTCTTCTCAAATTTATTGGTCTTCATAACGCATCTTTACTTAATAATATTTTGATATTAGTATCAGAAATAATATTCTTCCGCACAATTGCAATATTAGCATTACGTTATAGAGTTTCGGTAAAATGAATTTTAGAATATTCTATTGAATAAGATAATATCAAAAATATAAATTGTCAATTGGAAGAAATTTCACAATTTTTGGTTTCGGAAATCTTAATACAAGTCATATATATATATGCTTGCTCTTTTTTGAGAAAATATTTGAATTGAAAGTTTATTACGTATTAGAAACAAATTTTCAAATATTTATTTATTTATTAATCTTTGTAATGCATTTTTGCATATTTTAAAATATACTTTAATACCTCTATTTTATTTGATAAAATCAGGTTTTTTTTTTGGCACTTAAAGGACCAAACCAAAGAAAAAATTTTTAACTTCCTTCTTATATACCAAGTATTATGAAGGCGTTGTGATTTTGTATATATACGTATAATCTGTTTTGAGTTTCTACTCAGTTTGTCTCTCTAGTTTTGTTCTTTTTTTTTTGTTAAGTTTCACATACAATAAGCTTCTAATTTTAAACATAAATTCGTTCTTTTTTATATCGTCGGTCCAGTTCAAGACCGGTCTAACTCAAAAAAAGCGATTTTCCAAGAGAACCGATTAAAGATTCTGCTTTTACTTCCGTTCATAACCGTTGCCTGCGTTATCCAATTGCTGAAATTTTGCACTAATCATGACAATCATAGAACTAAGATAGGAGAGGTAATTTGAAGATTTGTACAAAAAAACTGCATTTTTTTGAGTTAGACCGGTCTTGTACTGGACCGACTGATAAAATTGGCACGGAAGTCAAAAAATAATATTTGCTCCCCTTTTTGTTTTATTATAAAAACAATACTAATCGTTTGAAATGCCGATTTAATAATAAAATTTGTTGCTATATCTCATTTTGTTCATTTTATCCAATGAATTAGTAACTTAGTCTGTGAAAAATTTATAATTATTTTCATTTATAATTTTATAAAGTAAATGCAATTTAGTTGATAGTTCAAATTTTTTATTATTAAGTACTTAGTTGTGTTTTATTTAAAAATTACTAGGACCACAAGTAAGATACTATATATTATATTTTTATATATATATATATATACATTTTTATTATTTATTTCCAAGAATTGATAACTAATGAAAATATTGTTATTAATTTTTACTTTTTTTTTTTTTTAATAATTTTAAATAAAAATAAATAAAACCTATTCATTTATTCTTACTTAAAAAAAAACCCTTTCCTTATTTGCAAGAGCATAGGACGATTTTGACCCTATGTTAAACCAACAATAATATTTTCATGTTATTTAAATGTAATTTGGGTGTTTTATTTTATTTTTTTTCAAAGATAGAAAATTATGTATAAATATCACAATTACAAATATTGAATATTTTTTTAAGTCTTTAAACGTTAACTAAAGAAAATCTAATCTAATAATATAAAATATAATCAGTGCCGCAGACAGACCCGGGGCTACATAATAAACCCCACATAACCCCCCACCCCCCACTATACATTTTTTTCCTGCAAAAGTCTATTTAAAAGAGTTTTATTCTTTATATATACCTTTAGGCTGAACGCACACCAATTGAGCAAAAACGTTTTTGAGTAATCGTGCCTAAAACTGTTTTTTTTGTTAATGCTTTTCTATGAGCCAGAGCACACCAAGGAGGCAAAACACAATTGAGCAGGATTCGACATCAATGAACAAAATGTTTTGTCATTGAGCCTTTTGATTAATCGGTGTGCGTTGACATTGGACAAAATGTTCGGCCATTGAGCAAAAAATGTCAACGCACACCGATTAGGCAAAAATGCTCAATGACAAAACATTTTGTCCAATGTCAAAACATTTTGCCTAATCGGTGTGCGTTGGCATTGAGCAAAAAGTTTAGCTATTGGACAAAACGTTGTCCAAATTAGGAATTTAGGTTAGAGCTCAGAAAAGAGCCCGGGCCCCCTCAAGAAAAGATTTCATGAAAATTATTTTTTTCAATTGGAATATTTTTTAACCAATAAATGTATTATTTTGTTAGAATTTTAAGGTATGAGGCAAAGAGGCCCCCTCAGAGGGCCCAGGCCCCATGGTAGCGAATGACAGTCAGGAAATAAAACCAATTTTTATCTGATTTTATTTCCTGGCTGCCATCCGCTATCTATATAAAGATTTAAGTAAAATAGCCATATTATTCATCATCTCTATAAAATATAATTTTTTTAGGAAAAAAAAAGCTCATTCTAATTTATAAAAAAAAAAAATAAATAAAATTTCAAAGCGTTTTAACATCTTATATAAATAAATAAATACTGAAATTGGCTCTATATACATCTTTGGTATAAATATAAAAATAATATCTAAAAGTTAACAATAAATAAAATGAATCGAATACTTTCTTTCTATATATTTCATATATATAGGGTAAGAGAAAGTAAAAATAAACTGAGAGCTTCTCTGTCTCTAAAAATGGAATAAAAATAACAAATTGAAATTATTGCATAAAACGAGGCTAAGGAGTATTTTAACGTTCTTTAAGGTTTTTGTAAAGAGTCGGGCATCGTGCTTCTCCCGTGATTTCGATCTTAGAGGGGCCTAATTTCTTAATCATTGGGAAAAACATTTGATTTTATATCCAATCTTTTTTTATGGCCTCTTCGGCATCTTAGGCAAACAAGCTTTTAGATAAGAAATTATATATAGCAATAAATTATATATATATAACGTTCGGGGCGGTTAATATTTATTAATTCAAATAGACAACAAAAGAAGGGGTGCCGGCGGGAGTTCGAACCAAGGATCCACCAATTTGTACTCAATGTATCCTAGCATGGGACCACAGCACGGCATTCGGTTATTTGAATTCAGCCTATCTTTTATCGACTATTTGAATTAATAAATATTAAATTGTATAACGCAGATTATATAGTAGACAGGGATGAGTAGAGTAATGGGGTTGGAGAATAATAACCAGCAGATTTTTCGCTCTACCTGACGTCCTTTATTTGGCAGATATTTCGATGCATAGGATACGCATCATCTTCAAAATGAATCGAATAGTAAACATGTTTAACGCCCCTAAGGCATTTAATAAAATTAGACTAAGCCCACCTCCTATATCCTCGCGGCACTGAAGATGATGCGTGTCCTATGCATCGAAATATCTGCCAAATAAAGGGTCTCAGGTGGAGCGAAAAATCTGCTCGTTATTATTCTACAAACCCATTACATTAAATTGTATAAGATTTTAGTTATTGATGACCACTAAAGTGTACGAATATACGAGCATTGAGTCCTGTATTTTATTTATTAATAATTTCAATTTCATTTATTCGACGGTATTGTAACACATGGTATTTTTTTATTTTGTTTTTCTATATCTCTAGCCTGAGTAGCGGGAGTTATGCATGCATGCCTTTGAGGTAGATGCACCAAGTCACGTTAGTATTTGGTAACAATTCATTTTGCAATATAATATTCTTGTTCCATATATATATATATATAACAGCTTAAACAAAAATTTATTTTTTACTTAAAAACTTTATTAAATGAATTTAAATAACTTGGGTATGGAAGTGGTTGTGATTGGTATTTGTGAAAAATGGCAGGACGTGGCAGCCAGGAAGGAGTGTCTCTAAATCAATGAAACTGTTAAAAATTCTCGACGTTTCGGTCCACATTTATTCGACCATCATCAGGCAATCAGGAGTTGAGATATGTAAAAGTATATTAAGCATAACACTTTGTGCAAATTTGTCAAAAGGATTAAAAATTTTGAGAAGTGTCTTTCAAAGACTAAAATAGTACTAAGGTCAGAATAGTTAGGAGGGAAAATATATTTTTTTCGTTTTTTGGCTCTCCTGAAAAGAAGCATTTTGTCCTTTACGACCTTTGAATTTTCAAGTATCGATATGATAATGGTCAAATAAATTTGGACTGAAACGGAGCAAATTTTTGGGAATTTCATTGATTTAGAGACACCCTATCCTGCCATTGTTCAAATGAATTTAAATAATTTAAAATTTCTTTGCGGGCTAACAAAATTACGTCAGGGTCCACAATACCTTAATACTCTTATATATTTATTATTATAAGAGCCTACCATATCCTGACATATTTATTTACGGTTTCAATATTAACAGACACACGGTAGTGTGTCAGGCCATTGAATTATTTCCTCTCTGCCATGAGAAGGGTGTAACGCATCGTCGCTTTATTTTTTTGGCCCCAAATTTCCTGTGGATAATACTCCTGAAATGAACATATCTAATTCCTTATTTAAATTCATCTCCTATTCTAGAGACAAAATGGATTTGAATATTAATTTTTTTTTAATAAATAATAAAAATTTCTATATATTTAATCAACCATACAATATATATATCTTTTTTTAAATAAACTTTTTAAAAGTTTGCAAATTATAAAACATTAGTCTGGTTGTTTAATCTAAAGTTAATACAATAATTTGCTAGTTAGCCATACATGATACAACCGGCTCTTAGAATTGAATTACTAAAGATTGAGTTGTTGAATACTTCTCTTAGATTTAGATTGCTTTTAGTGGGAAATATATTGAATCTCACATTTTAAATAAGAAAATAATATAGGGCATAGAATAGATTACATTTTATAACCAAAAAAAACTCTGAATTGACCCTTTGCTTGGTCTTTTTTATAATGCACATATAACATGCATTTATTTAAAGGGACGGATATTTAATAAAACGGAGATCGGTTTGTCTTGACGAATTTTTCAATCTGTGTCCAGAATCGAGTTTTCTTCCCTTCAAAATTCATCATATCAAATCTGGCACCTTTTTCATATAAGAGTTTACAGCCTTCTATATTGCCATTTCCTGCTGTTTCGTGGAGAGGAGTGTTAAGGAGAACATCCTGAACATTAACATCTGCTCCGCGATTAATTAACAAGGTCATAATTTCAAGATCGCCTGCACGAGCTGCCCAATGCAGTGGCGTGCTTTCGGTATTATCTCGATGTGTTAAGTCTGCTCCATGATTAAGCAACAATCGAACAAGAGGATAATCTTTACGATAAATTGCTTCCACTAAAGGAGTGGACTTACAAACAAAATCACATGCATTAACATTTGCGCCCCGCTTTAAAAGGAACTTTGATACCGTTAGCGAGTTGTTATGAGTACAAGTATAAAGAAGAGGAGTATAGCCTTTTCTCGTAACTGAATCAATCGGTATACCAGCGGCTATCATAACATCGCATACACCTACAAATCCCTTTTCAGCAGCCAAATGAAGTGGCAAAACGCCTTCAATATTTGCCATATACAAAGGAGCACCAGATTCTATTAGAAATAAACTAGTGGTGAGGGCACCTGATCGAAGCGCGAAATGCAACGGCGTATCTTGAGTTGAGCTGGTGGCATCAATTTTTGCTCCATGTTGAAGTAGAATACGACAAAATTCTGGATCAGGACGTGATGCTGCTAAATGCAGAGGTGTGAGACCATCTGGTTCCACGGGTTCGTTCACTTGGATGGGATCTTTATTAAGCCAATAACATAATCCTTCATGGCTATTCGCATGAATTGCATTTTGAAGACTAGTTACATTTATCACGCGGTTTGGTGATGTTGTAGAGGTAGAAAAATTCATAAACCAATTCTGAAAATCAACAAATAAAATTTTTATATTAAAATTGGACTTTAAAAGTCTATTTGAGGAATGTTAATAAAGAAAAAATGTAGTAAATGCCAGTAAATTAATTAATAAGCACTTTCAAGATTGGTCTGAAACCAATCCTGAAAGTGCTTATTAATTAGTATGGTTTTTTTAAGGAGCTCTTCTGTTTGATATATATTTAGTCGGATAAGGGGTTTTATGGTTAATAGTTTTTAAAACAAATGCATTTCTTTAAATGAAAAGATCATAAAGTCCCGACCTAGAAGCTAATTTTCCACCTTCTTGGGGGTGTTAAGCTCAAATGCCCCTCAGTCTTAAACCAGTGAGCAATCTACAACCTACAACCAAGTATTGTAGGAATAGAGAAAGATAAAAACGTAATTTATTCCGGAAGAAGTTGCTTTTGAAATTTGAAGTTCGAAAGAGAAAAAATCTGGTGTGACTGGTCGCACAGCACACAACTTTCTCTTATCTTCAGTAAGAGTAAAATTTATAAACATGGGAAAATAGTTTCTGTCTTACTAATGAATCCGATTGCGGATTGAGAAACAATTTTTGGATTTAATAACTTGTAGAAGAATAAATAAGCCAGTGAAGGATAAAAATAATTTTATTAAAATAAAACAGAAAATAAAAAGAATAGTGTATTTACATATAATATATATACAGGTATAATATAAATATATATATATAGGTGGCTGAGCAAACAGCGATATATGCGATGCCTATGATGATTTCATGAGGCAAGAACTGTACATTGTCACACCTGCCTGTCTTGAAAATTGGTGACGTGAAGCTTCCGAAATATCGGCATAGAAATAAATGTAAATTCGTCGCGAACTCATTACTATATATATATATAAGAAACATCAAAGTTGCTTTTAGAGAACATTAAATCTCTAAATATATCTAGTATTCCAGCAAATCTGTTTTTTTTTTTTAGACATTTTTATATACCCAAATGTTTTTCTTTTCTGTTTATTAATAAAATTATTTTTCTTCTTGTTTGGCTTTCTTATTCTGCTACAAAACTATACATTGTTACTGAAAATAGTCTCACAATCTTGTTCAAATAAATAATTGTGGCCTGAATATTGTTTTTTCTCTCTTTTTCCTACTACCTGGCTGCTAATAGTGTGTGCTTATTGAAGAATAATTTTAAAATGAAGAGTCTAATAAAAAAACTCACGTTCTCCACTTTAATAAGTATTGAGGAAAGTGGATTTTGCAATGAACAAATACAATTGATGGGATGTGGCTGTGAGATATAAATGAGTGTGATGTGGAGGACAGCAGCCAGGAAGGTAGCCTCTATTTAATAAAACAGGCTCCTTAAACAGAACGTTTCAGGTAATTTTAATTAAGCCATTTTAAGTTATAGAGTCTTATAGGAAATAGTTGTTTTTTTTACACTCATACTTTTTTCCCATTCACACTCACATTCATACAGTCTTTTCGGCAACTCAGGCCATATAATACTTTTAAGATAACGGTTATTATGAATATATATATATATATATATTGGGGTCCAGGCATTCTTATTTAATGTGTTTAGGAAATAGAGTTGTAACTTGTGTGTTGTGCATAAGCTAATAGTTAAACAATGCTAATGTATTCTAACAATGTAAAAATAATAATAATTATGATATTGTTATAATACATAAGCATTGTTTAACTATTAGCTTATGCACAACACACAAGTTACAACTCTATTTCCTATAAGACTCTACAACAACTGAAAATGGCGTTATTAAAATTAGCTGAAACGTTTTGTTTAAGGAGTCTGTTTTATTAAATATAGGCTACCTTCCTGGCTGCTGTCCTCCACATCACACTCATTGACAAATACATTCTTTTCTCATTCTCACTGAATAATATGAGAGATAAATATGATACATAAATATGCATATTAGGATAGCGGAGGGCAGCCAAGAAAGAAATCAAATCAGATAAAAATATAATCAATCTTTATCAGATTTTTTTATTTGATTGTCGACGTTTCGGACGCCAGTCGCGCCCTTCCTCAGGACTTATGATCAATACACAAATAGTTATAATAAGATAAGAGTAAAGACAATCATTTCTTTTCCTTCTGTTCTCTCTAAATAAAAAAATCTGATAAAGATTGATTATATTTTTATCTGATTTGATTTCTTTCTTGGCTGCCCTCCGCTATCCTAATCAAGCTAAACAGCCATATTTTTCATCTTCATTAAATATGCATATATTATACCCATACGACCAACTCCGGAACATTAATAAATTTGAAGGACTGAAGATGGAATATTGAAATTATCCCGAAAAGTCTTGTTAAATTATAAAGATCAGAGGTTTTTTATTTTTGGCTGCTCGTGCACCTTCAATTCAATACATCTCTTTCTTTACTCAAGAAGAAAGTCAGATATATATAATTTGATTTGAATCAAATGGATATCTATATTTAGTACAAGGTTACACTCGAAAATCGCACTTTACCTAAAAGAGGAGAATGCGAGTTTTGAATTTAAGCCTTTCAAATAAACTTACGGTCTTTCTATTATTCTATATTTTGATATTCACCTATTTTTTTGAAAAATAAATTTAATTTTACACCAATATCAAAATATAATGATATGGTCAGACTTTAAAAGAGTGATTAAATAAAAATTTATAATCAAATTATGAGTTGTGCTTTTCTGTGATAAAAATTAGTATATATATAAACATATATATATATACCCAAATTTTGTATAATTTTTAAACAATCGAAAAATATAATATTAATATCTAAACTTTTAAAGTTATGCAAAGGTTTTTTTTAATAAATATGAAAAAAAATATACAAGAATAGAAAGGTTATTTGTTTGATTAGAAGTTGAATTAAAATTTTCTTTACTCTTTTTTTCTCCATATTAATTTAAATAATTTAAAATGCGTGAATTCGTATTTCTTCGGCAAATTTCGCTACTTCTCGATTATCATGTTCTTCTCTTTTCCATACATCCCTAACCAAATTTCGGCTGTCCTGTAAAATTTAAATTAGAAATTTTAACAATTTTATTTTATTAATCGTTTTAAATTAAGTAAAAAAATGTTAATAGTCGCTATTGGAATGTCTTACCATCGAATAAATATCGATTTTTATGAAGTATAAGTCAAATAAAATGAGTTTTAAATAATGGCGGTCAGTTCAATTTCCATTTGATGTTCTTGACAACATAGATGTTAAACTTACATGTGCCAAGTATTTATAAGCACCAGCGCAGCCTGGTGGCCAGCAAACGCATCACTATAGTTCGAAAATCTCATTACTTTCAGAGCTGGGTTTTATACATGATTTTACAGTTTTATACAAAAATCGCGGATAAAACTGTATAAAACGTATAATATGTATAAAAGGAAATTCAAAAAAAAAAATCTGGTGTGACAAGCACAGAACACAACTTTCTCTTACCTTCGGTAATCGAAAGTTGTGTTCTGTGCTTGTCACAGCAGATTTTTTGTGTCGACATGTATTTAGTTTCCGACAGTACAGTATATTCGATTTTCAAGATGTAAAATTTATAAGTATAGGAAAATATTTATATTTTGTTACCATGGCAACCATTTCTCCTATCTTTTCTATGTAGTACAGGAGTAAAGTGGTCTTCAGAAGATTTCAATCACAAAATAAGAATATACATTTTAAAGAGAATCTAAAAAATAATTGATTTTTGAATTTAAAAAAAAATCATTGGAGCAAATTTTGAGAAAATCGAAAAAAAAACTGAAAAAGTGCATCAGTAAAGTACTAGAGATATTTTGTTCACAGACAGACAGACAGACAGCACACACACACACACACACACACACACACACACACACACACACACACACACAGAGACAGACAGACCATGTCGCGAAAACCACTTTTTTGGATTCAGGGGACCTCAAAACGTGAAGATCCATCAAAATCTCGACATCGAATTTTTGACATGAAACCAATACTTTCTCTCTCTATATATATTAACATATATATAGAGGTAAGAGAAAGTAAAAATCATTTATGACTAGAATGAGTCCTATTTTTTATTATTTATATATAAAAACAAATTTTCAAAAATGCCAGTTGGCAAATGATTGACAGATCTAAATTAAACTTAAAAGACTGATTTGGGTTTTGCTGTGGTTTATTTGCAAAAATTTTAACTTTTTGACCACAGAATGAATGGCCGAAGCGTTTTTTGTTAATGATAACAACTATAAAAGTCTAAATTCTAAATTCAATTCAATTGAGATTGACACAGATGTAACAACCTTTATAATCTTAGCTAAATTGTACCTGAAAGTCACAGAAGTGAGTGACCGAAACGTAATTGTTACCAGGGAACAGGGCCGTAACGAGGGCGTGTCAAAACAGGCGCCCCCACGGGCGCAACTGGTCTGGGGGCGCAAAACAAAGGGGACCGACC
>JAKCPI010027105.1:0-16101 GCA_023213315.1 Euborellia annulipes
TTTATTAATAATTCTCTTTTGATCAATTGCGGTATCATTTAATATCATTGGCATTATTATTATATTATAAAGAAAATGAATGAAGGCCATTTATTTTATTTTTATTTTTTTGAACGAATACTACAATAGTATATGATTTTCAATAAATCTTATTGGGAGGGTCTATTGTCAAAAAACAGCTGTATATACCTTAACAAATTGTGATTCACTCAGTGTAAGGGGGTGGGAGATTGTATTTGATGGATTCAACGTTAGACCCTTAAGAGGGATGCAGCACGATTGCAAATGTGACGTCGGAAAAAAAAATTCAATGCATTTTTTAACAGCAAATAAGCCCTACTACAACTAGAGAAATCATTATGCAAATTTAAATTTCTTAAATTGAATACTGCATTTTAATGATTTGATCAAGAGTATGATTATATCTATAATAAATTTATTTTTACTTTCTTTATATATAAAATAGAGAAAGTATTGCGATCATGTCTATATACCTGTGTGAGTGTAACGATTTTTAGCATGAAGGAATCGAGCTACCCGATTGAAATTTTATATTGGAGTTAGATTCATTCCCGGACACTCAAAATAAGCTTATGAACAAAATCGACCAAAAAGTACTAGTACTTTACTGACGTACTTTTTTAGTTTTTTTCGATTCTCTCACACTTCTCACACACTCTCGCTCCACCAAAATTGTTAAAAATTCAAAAATCAATAATTTTTTAGATGCTCTTTAAAATGTATATTCCTCTTTTTGCCCTAAAAGCGTTTTGAAGTACACTTTATTGATGTAATATTTCAGATTTTTCAAATTCACTTTCCGATTCTTCTTTCCATAGAGCAAATGTTAAATCCCTATGTGGATTTGTATGTTAATTTCGATTCAAAAGGGGGGTCCCTTATGTAACTTTTACACATTTAAAAAAAAAAAATTTCAATTCTTATGAAATTTTGTATTTATTTAGGATTCTCTATTGTGTATTAAATATCCAAAAATGAGATTAAAATTTTGAAAAATAACCATAGCAGTCAACATTTAAAATTAATTTTAAACTGGTAACCGTTGGCTCTAGTTGAAACATTATGCTTTAATAGGAAAATTAAATTCACATAGGGCCTACTACAGTATGTAATTCGCTTCTGAAGATGACACATATGGTGTCGAAATACGTATAAAGTGTTAATATCAAATTAATATATTATTGAAACAGAAAACCTTGTGAATTTAATTCTCCTATTAAAACATTTAAAATGCAAGTTTGGAACTAAGGTGCTCTGGGAAACTAATTATATCTTGACACAAAAAATCTGGTGTGACCAACCCGGTGCATAACTTTCTCTTACCGAAGGGTAAGAGAAAGTTGTGTGCTGTTGCGCCAGTCACACTAGATTTTTTACTTTCTCTTACCCTATATATGAAATATATAGAGAGAGAAAGTATTGAAGATCAAAATGTGATAACAAAATGGAATAAAAAATATCAATTTCTTTTTTTTAATAAAAAAAAAATTCGAATAAAAAATTTTATTATTTATTCATTGTCATTTTTAAATATAATCAGTTATAATCTCTGTTGAAATGACATACGAAAAAAGTTTAAAAAAGTAAACAAATATTGAGAAATAAATATATATATTTTTTTTAATAAAAAAAAAGCTCTCCCTAGACCAATGAGTTAACTTGACATTTTCGATCCGTTAAAGTTCAAAAGAGGGCTTTTCATATCAATCAATCTTGTCTTTCTTACTTTATTAAGTCCCGAAGTTCAGAAAATATGTTCTTTTTTTTATTTTAGTCTAATTATTAAGGTCACTGTAAAAGTAATTAAAATATTTACATTTTTAGAAATGAATAATCGACTTAAATATGAATTATTTTTATCGTATTGGAGTATCGGATACTGTTACTGTGACGGGGCCACCATCGAGGATGCCAATCATATTATTTTCATTAGGAGAATTTTTAATTATAGACCAGATTTTTGTATTAAATATTTATTAAAAATATATAAATACTGACTTATTCTGCAGCCGTTATCAAGTACTGTGCACTTGCTCCGACTCAAGTGAACCAACTGTCATGTCCGTTAGGTGCCTTTTTATATACAGCGAGGTCAGCACCGACAGATGGCGCTGACGTCGCTGTATATAAAAAGGCACCTAACGGACATGACAGTTGGTTCACTTGAGTCGGAGCAAGTGCACAGTACTTGATAACGGCTGCAGAATAAGTCAGTATTTATATATTTTTAATAAATATTTAATACAAAAATCTGGTCTATAATTAAAAATTCTCCTAATAATAATATTTCAAAAGACAAAAGCTTTAATAAACATATTATTTTCGATTGTGAAAAGTATGTGAGCGTTAAAATATTAAAGGCACCTCCTAAACATGTCTTTAATTTTTAACACTTTTGACTTAATGTTAACGCTTTGATGTTAAAGTTTTTGCTTAAAGAATAGCAATTTGAGGCAAGCAGGTGTTAAAATAAATGCACGATGATTTCAGATGTTAAAATTTAATGTTTTTGTTTAGATAAAAGACATGAATATTCAACACTTTTAAAAACAATGAAATTATTTTCAATTTCAAAAAGAGGATTTAAAAAAATAACACTATATTGTATAATATTTTTATTTTATTATTTGCTTTAATTTAATTAGAAGGGGAACAGTTTATCTTAAAATAATTTATTATTTGTTTTATACAGTATTTGATTATACTAATCAAGATAATCAAATACTGTAAAATACAAATAATAAAATATTCTTTACTTAATTAAATTTTAGCCTTTTTTTTACTTCTGGTGTTCAAAGTTATTTTTCGCGTCCATCGCAACATTATTCTTTTCTGCTTTAAGATTTCTGACCCCCAACCACTCACCCAGGTTGTTTATGGCCTCTAAAATACTTAAAGGAAAAATATTAACAGCACTTTTTTTTATACTGTCTTGACACGGCCCTTTTTTTTCTCCTTCCTTTAATCTATCATTAACTTATCACTCATAAATTTAAAATTATATTTCCTACTTAATCAGATGGAATCGGAAATAAATATTGACGTTTTCACAAAGTGGCAACATAATGTTTAGGAAGTTGTTCAAAGAAAGACGTGATCCCCCCTTCCCCATTTGGCTGGAAGCACTTCTAGCCTGATGGCTATTGACTTTTTTCAAGAGGTAAATTGACACATCATGTATACTTAAGTGACGGTTTTTCCTTCCCTTCTGGGCCCTCAAATGCCCTGTGACTTGGACACGGACGTGACTGTTGATTCGCAGACAGAATTTGCGCAAAAAAAAAAATCTTCCATCTATAGAATCATCTCTTCTGTACAAACAAATGGAAAAAAAAATAAGATGACCACTTCGCGTTTTCTTGAGTCGTTATTACTTCTTCTTAAAGGATATTAATCAATTATACTTTAACAAATTTGTTGATTTCGAATAATTTTCCGATGCATTTTATATTTATTAACCAATTTCAACGAATTGATATTTTTGTTTAATTTCACACGTAAAACGCCGAGCTGAGTTGCAAAAATATTTCTTCATGTACGTTGTATATCTTGGTTACAATTTTATTATTATTAATGGAACCTTTAACCGGCCTCGATATCTTATTTCGGAAAAAGGCTATAAAATTCTACTCTAACAATTAATATTTCTACAAAATAAATAAAAGAAAAATCGATTTTTTTGTGTTGTTTAAAAAGTAATGTAATTCTCCATCTCTCATTTACAATGCGGACTGCCTACAAAGAAATATAATTCTACAACAAACAATCGAAAAGAACGCTTCAGCCAACTAAAAAATATTTCATTTTCTAGAGCAATGGACGCCAACCAAGTGTGATGAGTGAGCTACTTTTATAATTTATAATCAGTGAGCTACCTAGTTGTAAGCGACGTATGCCAAAGTAAATTAAATAATGCACCAGTTGTATTTGATATAGACCTATATTTATTTTACTAATAAACTACCCACACAGCACAAAATATTGCTGGAATGTTGCAGGAATGTTCCTGTATTATAACATTGTGGCAGCAATATTTTTTTTGCAATATTACAAATAAAAATATATATTTTATAATATTTCAAAAAAATGTTGAAATAATTATAAATTGCTATATTGAAGTATACTTTTTGCAATATTGCAAATAAAATATTGCTGGGGTATTTTTATATTACAAAAAATTTTGTTATTTTTTTATTTGATTTAATAAATTGCATTAAAATACATTTCATTGAAATATATTGGCAACATTGCTTTGCAAAATTCACCCGAATCTTAAAAGCGTCGACATAGGAATGTTGCAGGGGAATATTTTGAATGTTGTAAAATAATATTCCTGCAACAAACATTCCAGCAATATTTTGTGCTGTGTGGGTAATAACAGTATAATATTATTAATACATAATTACATCCATACCTACCAATTGTAAGTCTTTGAAAAATAAACAAAATTTACATTCAGCCACAATGGTAAGTCACATACGAGTTAATAAGAGTGCATAAAAATAACAAAAAAGTACCGCACTATTTTAAACAAAATTAGATAAATAAATAAATTTATTAACGACGCGCTTAGAGGCACTAGCCCTCGGTGACTAGGACCAAACAATCGCAATACAAATTATAACACAAAAAACAACAACAAAACAAACTTAAAAAGGGATTACAAAAGAGATTAAAAAAAGCAGATAAAAAAAAAATGTTCAATGAGAAGGCTGACAAAATTTTTTTTTTAAAGAGTTGTATGTGAAAAATACTTTAATTATTCTAATGGCGATTGATTTCGTCAACATGATATCGTCAGGCCAGCTGTAAATAAGAATATAGCTGGCCTGACGATATCAAATTGACGAAATCGATCGACAATATAATAATTAAAATATTTTTCACATAAAACTGTGTTTTTTTCACTTTAATACGATGGTAACATAAATGGAGCGATACATCCTACAATTTTTTTTTAATAAAATATATAGCTCGCGAACTCTAATTTGGCGACCAGGTCTGGGATTGACCTTTTCTGGGCGATGTACTTACAAGTACCCGAAAATAGCCTACTTAATATTTCAACACTCTGACCTTTGTTAAGATATCTCACTCGAATGATTAAATAATGTGTTCAAAAACTGCTCAATCAACAAACCAGCTAAAACTAAATCAATATAACAAATGCAATCTTTGAATTATTCAGCACGCTTAGTAAAAGAAAATATTCACACAGAGGAGCAAAAATGAAAATTATTTTCAAAATATAAATTAATTTGAAACATTGATTTTTACCTTTCCGATGCCATTGCTCATATCACGGACACCGAGGCGACGTAACAAAGCCGGAGGCACGGCTGGAGGATATTTTTGCAAAACTGCTGCATAGCCCGCCTGATCTTCATTCAGAGAAGCTGCAGCGGCTGCGGCAGCCGCACGCTTTCGCCGATGTGGCGACCCTGACGACGCCAGTTTCTGAGAGGCTCTGTAACAAAAATGGATACAACAAAATCATTTAATAATATTTAGTGTATGGGCAACTTATCTTCCTTAGTGACTATTATTGGTCTATTAAAATAAAGAGCGCGTTGCAAAATTTTTTTATATTCACTAACCATTTAATTATTTATAATCTACATATGGATAATAAAAAATTGATTATTTTCTTTAATAAAATATTTATTCTTCTTTCTTGGCCTTATCCCTATGTGGGATCGGCAAAATTAATTTACAAAGAAATGAGACCGAGAGAAAAGCAAGACTCATGGCCTGACGCTTGATATAAAAAAGGGAAAAAAGGCTGACATAAAGGAAAAGAAGAAATGCCAGCCTTAGCTCGGGTAACTCGTGGTCGCCATCCACGTACTCACTAGAAGTGAGCCCCTGAGTAATTCATTAATAAAATATTTAAATTTTCTTTAATAAAATATTTAACTTGTTCAGGAATGTCGACAGAAAGGGGCACGAAAATAAATTCCCGGATACCAAGGTATTTGAGTTCCAACTTAAAATTTCTAATAAAAAAAAAAAATTATTTATTATCTTCTATTTGATATACATCTCCAAATATGCTCATGAAAAAAAAAAATTAATATTTAAAGAATACGGGCGCCTCAAAGTGAAAAATTTCATAAAATAAATAAAAACATTCAAATTTAAAATTTTTTTAAGAGAGGTAGGGGGTGGATTTATATATACAGCCCCAGAATCAGGTGACCTCGGCGGTCCTGAACTTGTTGCACAACCGTCCATGTTAGGAAACTAAAAACGATGAACGCCTAAAAGATAGGCAACTCAATGAAAATGAATTCTCTATCTTGGTTGCATATCTTCACGGCGCTTTTGCTTTTTATTTTTAATGGTCATTGAAAAGTCGTCTTTGTGTTTGATATCTTAAAATCTTTGGTTAAACTTGCCCTGTTTTAGCATGTTATAGATTTCTCGAGAAATCAGGACCAAATCAATTGAAAAATCTCTTAATCTTATGGTAGAATATTTCTAATGCTGAATAAAACATTTTCTATTTAGATACTTTACGACCGGTTTGATAAGTAATTTTATTAAAGAAATAATTTGTTTGAAAATAAAATAAAATTTTCAATAATGACGTTATGATATTTTCCAAATAAATAAATAAATTCCTTTCTTGGGAGTTCAATTCGAGAGACGAAAACTGAACGAAAAAAGAAATAAATAAATAAATACCAAATAAAATCAAAAAGTCCTATACTCTTTTGAGCTTTCATATTGTGTAATAAATAAGAAATCTCTTCTGAGGATCGATGAAATATAAAATAGCATTGAATTCAAGACGAAATCTTTAGAAAAAAAAATGTATGCATCTATCATTATAATAATATATGATATCTTTAATATAATATTCGAAGAGAATAGCAATTCCCTATGTATCAATATTTATTTGTTTATCCAATTGAAAGAGAACTAGTATTTATGAATTAAGGTTAAAGTAATGAATAAAGAAACAGAAGAAGAGCTTTAGCTTAGGTAACTCGAATTCACAAATCAAGGAGTGAAAGGCTCTATATTGCAATATTACTAGTAGAACAAGATAATAGTCTGGTTAATTGTTTTTTTGGGCTATATGAAACGGGACTAAACGAGGAACTAACAAAGTACACAGAGAGAGAATATTAAGATTAGGGGGTGTTGGATTATGGAAAAAAATAATCGATTATTCCGATTAATGGAAAAAAAAATATAATCGATTATGAAAAAAAAAATCGATTAGGCTATCTATACCTTTTTTTTTTCTCTAGTGAAATATCCATTTTCCCTTCTCGCGAAAATTATTTGACCCTCTTTCGAACTTTTTACACATTTAAAAAAAAATTTTCCAATTCTTATGAAATTTAGTATTTACTAGGCACGACGCCCGCTTTCGGCGGACCCTCGCCTTTTCTTCTTAATTATGAAAAGAAAATTATTAATATTCTAATCCAATTCAGTGCCTGCGTGAGGATTTAAATTTGATTCATAGAATACACAAATGGAAAGAAGACATAAATATTTCTCTATACATTTCCTAAGGGAGAAATCGTAAATTTAAGAATTAATAACTCAAAAAGTTATAGGAATTTCGGGATGAAAATAATTTTCCTGTAATTCCGAGAAGGTCCTCTTTATGGATATAAAATTTTATTTCAAAATTCAAACGGGAAGTTGCCCAAATAGAGCGTGACAGACAGATAGACAGACATTAGCGAATTAGATATATAGATTTAGGATTCTCTATTGTGTATAAATATCGAAATATGAGATTAAAATTTTGGAAAATAACGATAGTTTATTTCAAGCAGTCAACATTTAAAATTCACAGTCTATGGAAATTTTTAATTAATTGACTTTTTTACTTTTTACTTTTGAAATGCAAGTGGTCAAGTTAACTAAGGTGCTATGGGAAACTTAAATATATCTCAACACAAAAAATCTGGTGTGGCAAGTACGGTGCACATCTTTCTCTTAAAAAAAAAAAAAAAAAAAAAAAATTGAAGCCGGAGTATCTTTATACATAGAATATGCAAATTTTAAAAGATGATTTAAAATACGAATATTTTTTCTAAATAAGGACCCTTTTCATCGAAACTGATTTTAATTCGTATTTAATACTGTTTGAATTGAGTTTATATACATATTTCACAAAGGGTTCACCAAGGTTCGTTCGCCCCTGGCTGCCTCTAACGCTACTATTTTGAATATAAATCATAAAATACATAAATGTCAATTCACTTTTGCCCCGCTTTATATGTTTAAACAAACACAATAATATAATTATAATGAATTGCGAATTAGTATTACACTAAGAATTCATTAAATGAAAAATGATTTATCAAGTGACCATGTCATCAAATTGGTTGTAGGTAAATTTAGTAAACAAACAAACTCAAAAATGATAAATCGCTCTCGGTTTATTTATTTGCTCTTGCTTTATTATTTATGACTAGGTCGTGTCATGGAAAACAGTCAAAGGGAGATCTCGGGATCTACAGTGGCAAACAGGAAACAGGGATAATCTTTAAAATGCCTCAATCTGTATGCATACAAACGACAAGGGCGAAATGCAGCAGCATCCCCTCTGGACCATCTGGAGCCCCGCTCCCGATTAATTGTCTGCTCTTTGATCTCCCATACGGGAATTTATCAACTGCACACTCTTGATTGGTTAAATTAAATGATATCAATATAAATTATTTACTCCTAAGAAAGGATAATCCATTTTCATTAACACACACACACACACTCACATCGATTTTATCACAACACTTCGTATTAAAACTTTTAGAGATGTTTAACTCCTTTACTTGTATAATTGTAAACTATTTGATCTTATTCAAGGGTCGAGGGTTCGGTGGCCTGGTGTAATGGACAGCACGCCTATGCCCCGGAAAGGCTGGATATCCTGGGTTCGATTCCCGGAGGCCATGGGATGTTTGGCCTCGCCAATAAAAAAACACTTGTTAAAAAAAATATTCAAGTTAAGGTAATTGAGGTTTAAAAAAAGGTTTTGCAAAAAATGTAAAATGAAAATAACACTTTTTATATAATTTAAATACGTCGTATCAAATAAAATATCTTATTGAAAGTTTTTAGTGTAGATCAGTATACAATTAAATTAAAAGTCAGTAGTTTCTTTCTTGGTCAATTCAAGATAGTAATAGAGAAAATAAATAAAACGAAATTCTTAAAAAATTACAGTTTTATATTTCGGAGCATCTTTGGACATCTCGCTGACAATGATATATAAAGTTTTTAGTTATTATATTAAAACAAACAAAAACCATAAAAGGCCGTGATCCGTGGGTCAGATAGAAGACACTCTCGTGCCGGGGTTCCGAGTTCGCTTCCCGTCTCAAACGAGAAAAATTTATTTCATTTTAATTGACATCAAATCATTTGAAATAAATAGGGATGGGGTCTAAATGGCCTTAGATGCCGAAAAAAGACCTTAAAAAAAACCTTCAATCTGAAAATACAGGCCAATGTTAAAGATAAAAAAAATAAAATAAAATGAATATAAGATTCTTGTCAGTCACATGTCCAAACATGCTCTGAAATATAAAACTGTAATTTTTAAGAAATTCTGTTGGGTATTTATTTTCTCTATTACCATCTTGAATAGACCAAGAAAGAAAATAGTGACTTTTAATTTAATTTAAATATCTTATATAGCTATTTTGAAGATGATATAACTTTGTTTAAGATGGAGGGAGGCAAGTAGGACTTGTCTTTGGGCAAGGTGGGGGGAACTTGGCAACTAATTCTTTCCTATCAACTATAAGAGTAAAGTGTGGTCTAAAAAATGAGAAAATTCATTTTAAAAAACATTAATTTATGAATTTTAATCAAAATCATTAAAGCGAATTGGTTTTTTTTTGCGACCGTAAGAAATAAAACAGGCCGATCTGACGCCTGTTGAAAATATAGAAGGAAGGGACAGACATGTAAAGAACAGGACTGTCAGTCCCAGCTCAGGTAGATCTTAGTCGCCATCCAAGTACCAACAAGATAAGTGCGGCACTACGTGCCAGCAAATAATGTATATTTATATATATATATATATATATATATATATATATATTTTAAATATATGACGTATCGAAGCCGCCGCTCTTATGCATTTGTTTTCAAGGAGATTACATTCGGGAAATAATAAGTAATAGGCTCCCCTTTTATAGAATATTTTATTCGAAAATGATTGGATATATATTCATAGACGAGAGAGGAAAAAAATACGAAACCACATGTTTTAACTTTGTGATTCCCTTTCTCTTATAGTTTCGAACAATCCCTACTTAGAAGTAAATTGGTATCAGGTGGCCCGGGGAAAAAAAAAATAACAAAAGAAAACTAAAACAAGGGATGTTTGAGAGATGTGTGTGAATGTTTTGGGACTCCCTGGGGTCAACAGGACCCCTCTGATCCATTCCGAAAACACACCTGAGTCATGATGTATGGACTGTCGCAATTGATCACAATTCGGACAATTAGAAAATTGATGTATAATATCATGAAAATTGAGATAAATACACTTTTTATTATTAAATATAAATTGATTATTTACTAATGTATATAAATATATGGTTCATTTATACTTTCTTTTAACTATATATGTAATATATAATTTATATATGGAGAGAAAGTATTGCGATTATATCAAAAATTCGATGTCAAGATTTTGATGGAAATACATCTCCTGAGTAAATAAAGTGGGTCCCGTAAGTTGGTCTGTCTGTGTGTGAAGAAAATGAGCTACTAGGTTGAAATTTATATTTAAGTTAGCTAATCTTCCGGATAGTTAAAATAAATTTTTGAATAAAATCGGCCAAAAAGTACTAGTATTTTACTGAAGTACTTTTTCAGTTTTTTCGAATTTCTCGAAATTTGCTCGAACGACTTTGATTAAAATTCAAAAATCAACTAATTTTTAGATGCTCTTTAAAAAGTATATCAGTAAAATTTTTCGTGAAAATTGTTTGAATTACACTTTACTGATGTACTTTTTCAGTTTTATTCGAATTTCTCAAAATTCATTGGAATAATTTTTATTCAAATTCATAAATCAAATATTTTTTAGATACTCTTTAAAATGTATATTCTCAATTTGCTCTCAAAATTGTTTGAAACAAACTTTACTCTTATACTTCATAGGAAAGAAGAGAAATAAATAGTTGCGAGCACTCCTAGCTCAACGCCATCTATGAAAGTCAAAAAGGGGAAACTAAATATATCTCGACACAAAAAATCTGATGTGACAGCACAGTTTACAGCTTTCGATTACCGAAGGTAAGAGCGACCAGTAACACCAGATTTTTTTTTGGAGATAATTCAACTTAAATAAGAAGTTTTTTTTTAAGAAAAACAAGTTTTAAGTTAAATTATTTTAGTGTTCCAAGAGCGCTATTTTTTTTAAATTTTATTTTTGCTTCTTAAACCATTATAATAAGCAAATTTAATATTTTTAATTGTTTAAATTTTCATTGAAATTGGAATCTGAGTTCGAACTTCAATCCTCTATTCTCAACTTTTCAATGAAACTTGAAAAACTTTGACCTTTTAAGAAAAAGATAGCCCCTTTAAAGATTATATTTCTTTATATTCTCAATCCTTTTTGGTGTAAAAGAACATAAAATTTTCCAGATCATTTGATTAAAAAGTAATTTGCGTTTTAAAGAAATCAACTGATTAAAATCCGCATTGACCCAATTTAATTCAAGGGATACCATTTAGAGATTTTTTTTAAAGGGTATGGTAAAATAATTATTTTATTGTATTATAAAATTTATATAAATAATAACTTTAAAAATGAAAAATGATTAATTTAATACTATGGAAATTTTTTAATATAAAAAAAAATAAATAAATAAAAACGTAACAATCTTTAATAATGTCTAAAAAAGACACAAACAAAGACAGAGAATATATACCAAAGAGATATTAAATGATATTTTTTAAATTTTAATATGCATTATTTATATAAATAAAGACATACCTAAGTTGCTTTTAAAAACTCGAATCTTTTATTAAATAAAAAAAAAAATAAAAAAATAAGAATAAGATGAGATTATTTAAATTTCATAAATAAGTTGGAAAATTAAATTTTAATATTTCTAAGTGGCGCCAAGAATAATTCACCAACAATATATCATATAATAAGATAAATTCATTAAATGTTATAAATTAGGATGGGGGGAGGGGGAATTTTTTAATTAAGAGGCATAGGAAAGGAATACTATTTGGTACTAATACCAAGGGTGGATCGAGAGGTGTTTATCGGGAGGGGGTAATCTGGTGTGACTGATCGCACAGCGTACATTTTTTTCTTAATTTCGGTAATTTAAAGGCGCATTCTGTACTTGTTTGCCAGAATATAAATACAAATCAAATTTTTAAGTATTCATTTTAAAAATTTTACATTAAAAATAAATTTTTTTTCGAAAAAAAGTATTTTTTTTTATTTAATCAATAAATATATTGAAACATATCGCCTAGTGATTTTGATAAATTTTATTTAATTATAATGTTTCAACTTGAGCTAACGGTTGCTAGATTAAATTAGCTATTTAAAGACTAAATTTTCTCTCTCCTGAGAGTAATAAGTCCCCGAGTTAGCAATTTTTTTTTTTTTTTTAAGAAATATATATATATTTTTTGTATGATATTTGATCATATCCCTCTTATTATTCTGAGATTATCTTTAAGAAGAGGGAAATATGTGTTTATGATTTATATGATATTTAAATTGTTTTTCTGTTTTGCTTCGTTTATTTTTATATTAGAACTTTCATAAAAAAAAAAAAAGTTGTGAATAGGTTGAAGAGATTAATTTTTTCCTTTGACAACTCGTTTAGGGGATCGTGTTGAGCAAAATTTGGGATATATACATTAGAGTGGGTAGAAAAAAGTGAATTGTTTTTTCGAATGTGGAATAACTATAATAACAGTGACGACGTAAGCTTATTCCCAGTGAGGGTGGAGGGGAACTTGCCACTATATGGGGAAGGAACACATATATATAACTCGAGAAACTTTATATTCAAATATATTTACAGTTGTTGTAATATTGTTTAAAATATCTTTATTAATTTTTTTTTTATTATTGCGTCCTTTTCATTTGTTATTCGAATTTTTTTTTAATTTCGTCAATTTCTAAGTATAATGCCGGATAAACTTCTTACGTATTGTAGGAGGCAACTACCCACATAGCACAAAATATTGCAGCAATGCTGCAGAAATATTACGAATCTTGCATAAATTGCCAATTAATATTGCAGGAATCTTGCATCAATATTGCAAATCTTGCAAAATATTGGCAATATTGCAGCGGCAATATTCCAAGCTAGGAATATTGCAGCAATATTGTTGCAATATTCCAGCCTATGTCCGCGTTTTTGCAACATTGCAGAAATATTGCATCAATGTTGCTACAATATTGTCAATATTGAACAAGATGGGCAATATTGCTGCAACATTCCAGCAATATTTTGTGCTGTGTATATAGTGAGCACTGAAGCTCACTTTTTTTGATTCGCCCTAAAGTTTGGCAAGCCTTTCTTTCACAAAGTAAAGGAAATCAGCAATTTATGTCAAGTGTATTTTTTTCACTCGTCGATAATTTAAAAAAGATTTATCGATCAAGCGGAATCGTGAATCTATTATGATCCTATTTCTTAGACAGTGTCGCGTTTTTAAAAATCAAATTGATGTTTAGTTTTCTTAATAAATAATATTATCAGTCACCAGATGGAGTTTAACACGTGTTAAAAGATTTTTCCTTAAGGAAAAATAGAGAGAAAAAAAGAAGAATGATGATACCTTAAACAATGTTTAATTTGGGAGATTTGTGTACAATCTGTCAGTAAGATTTCGGCTCTGATTTAAGACAATTGTCGAAAGTAAAAAGACCCTCAAGGTTAGAGGGAATTTGGCTGCAGTGTAAGAGGGGTGTGGTAGTAAATTAAAGTTTGGGTAGGCAATGACCAGGAATGAATACGTCTTGACGGGATGTTTACGGCGTTTCGCCAAGACTCTGCCCACAGACCTGTGAAATTGGAAGACCTTCCTCCCCCCACCCCCGCCCCCTTACCAATTCTTCCTTCTTTTTGTCTTGGCTTCCGACCCTCTCCAAGCTAGGGACTTCTTTTATATATACATATACTATAATCATTAATATGCTGTTCACTGGGAAATATTGGAAATTAGAATCGGATTATATATACGAGTATGTCTAACTATATAACGCCTTCAGTTTTTTGCATTAAGAGACGCCATGAAGTGCATAAATTAGTTTTGAATATAAAAGATGTATAATAGTGAAAGACTTTAATGATGAAATAACGCAGCTAAAAATATTTTCATTTATTTTATTAAATTTAAATTATCAACCGTAAGCTTTAGTTAAAACAATATATAAGTGAAAATTTAAAAATTAAATTAAAAATACTAGGTTATAAGTTTCAAAGTTTTATTATAAAAAGATGCTAATACTAAATATTCGGAGAAAACTCTCTAAAAAAGAAAAATCTGATTTGAAATTCTATTTTTATTGAAACTATTACTTTTAATTTAATTTTTAAGTTTTTATTTAATATTTCTCCTTTTAGACCATCTTTAAATTCAAGCATTAGAGAAACATCCTAGAGTAGTATATTTGCTTACTTTTGTAAACAATAGGGGTCAATCAGTTGCTTACATAAACATTTTAAAAGTAATTTTTTCGTAACCCCCCCCGAACGCGAAATATAATGCTTACGTAAGCAAACAGTCATTATTTTGTTATTCAATATTGACTCTTTAATAATGGTTCTATTCCGGAGAATATAATTATATAAAACAATTTTTACTTTCTCTTACCTATATATAAATATACATAGATCTATATATACGATTTTGATTAAAATTCAAAAATCAATTATTTTTTAGATGTTCTTTAGAACGTATATTCTTATTTTGTCCTCAAAATTGTTTGAAGCACGCTTTACTTTTGTACTTTATAGGAAAGATAGAAGAAATGGTTGCCATGGTAACAAAATATCAAAATTCTTCCATGTTTATAAATTGTATATCTTGAATTCGAATATATCGTCGGAAACTAAATATATCTCGACACAAAAAATCTGACTCTTACCAAAGATAAGAGAAAGTTGTGTGCTGTGAGACCAGTCACACCAGATTTTTTTTTATGAAAAAATTTGTGTATTGATCTGAAGATGAATCAAAACATCGACTGAGAAGAAGAAATAAGATAAATGAAAAATTACTAACTGCATTCTCTCTTATTGTTTTTGATTGTTGTAACGGAGAATATCAAAACGGGTGGATTTTTTTTTGACTAATTACTTCTGTTATTTAAAAAGTCAAAAAAAAAAAATTAACTAGGACTCAATTGGTTCCTATTCGATTTCTATTGTATTTTTAAAAATTCATTTTTTTTTATTTTTTTGCTTCATATATTCTTCAAAAAAAAATTTATTTTTCATAAAACTGTTAAATATAAAAAACCCATCTCTTTATAAATAAATATTCTGTATATTGATGTTTATACTTATACGGTGTGTAAATTGTTAGGGTTGATTGAATGTTTCCATTTTCGTCTAAAAATCAAATGACTCGACCGGAAGTTCCAGTCAAAATAACCGATAAGTTTGTTTTTGGAAAACGGCTCGATTATTTCACTGGCTGACTATTGGAATGCAAACGGAACGGAGTGTTTCCAATCGACCCCCACCCCGACTTTTTTTTTTTACTTTGTTCTGTTTACAAGTGAGTCGTTTCATTTGGGTTTGTTTACCAGTTTCAAGTGGATCATCCGCAGCTGTTTCGGCTTTTTTTGTATTTCATAAATTAATGAATTTTTGCTTGTTTTAATTTTGTATATTAATTTGAAAAAACGAAAAAATAGGATCGAAAAAAAAGATTGTAACGAAATATGGGTGTTTAGTTCTTAAATATTAGTTCAACATAACTAATTAATAGAGTTGTAGAGAGGGTGAGTGCAGCTAGTGATATTTTTTTTTTCATTAATATGTCCACCTTGCTGACATTTTGGTCCTGATTAGAACCATTCAGCTTTCGACATATAAA
>JAKCPI010027106.1:0-24253 GCA_023213315.1 Euborellia annulipes
TATATTTATAAAAAATATATAGTATAAATATAAATGAAATAAAAAAAATATTAATTTTACAAGTGCGATATTTGTGTCTGTAAGATATAAAATAAAGAATTTTCTTAAACCTTTGATTCTCAAGGACCGCAAGTCTAAAAACAATTTAATTATAATAAACAATATTAGAAGATTATAGATACATGAGAGAGTTAATTGGAGGCATCCCTAGTTCTAAATATGGATTCAGGTCTTAAACAAGTGGTAGAGTGTATATTCCACCTCACGGATTTATGGTAATGAATATAAACTTCTAAAACTGACAGCATGGAGCCGGGGGTCGGTTTACTTGCATTATCATTCATCTAGGATTTGAGGGAATATAGGGCTACTATTTATTTTTCATTTAAATTATGCACTCTCTTACTCTTCATTCTCAGCCTGTTTTCAAATTCCACTCCAAATGAGCACTTTAAATGCTAAACTGTTTGGAATAAATAGCACTAATAAAAGATTGGAGAAAAATAAATCAAAAAATCTGGTGTGACTGGTCGCACTTGTGTCGACATATATTTAGTTTCCGACAGTACGGTACATTCGAATGTCAAGATGTGAAATTATAGACCTGGAAAAATATTTATATTTTGTTACCATGGCATCCATTTCTTCTATCTTTCCTATGAAGTACAGGAGTAAAGTGGTCTACAGATGATTTCAATAGCAAAATGAGAATATACATTTTAAAGAGCATCTAAAAACTAATTGATTTTTGAATTTTAATCAAAATTGTTGGAGCAAATTTTGAGAAAATCGAAAAAAACTGACAAAGTACATCAGTAAAGTACTAGTAGTTTTTGACCAATTTTGTTTAAAAGCTTATTTTCTCGCCCTAGGGGTGTGCCTAACTTAAATATAAAATTTCAACCTCCTAGCTCAATTTCTTTTTTATTTATTTTTTGGTTTTAAAATAGGAAAAACAATAAAATTTCTAAGCCTTTTAAATTAAGCATTAAAAATTGAATTTGAAAAAAAAAAAAAACTTTCAAGATGCTTTGGTCATTTTAATTTGATTGAATTTATAAATTAATATATGATGGTTTGGAGTCGACTACAATAGGATAATAAAAAAGTAAAAAAGAAATGAGAAAAAGTAAAATTACCTACTAGCCTATATTTTTTTACAACTTAAATGTAAAAATTTAATGGGGAACAAAATTTACGATTTTAAGGTTCTTTTTTCCATTAGATTATTAGAAAAGGTAGAGGTTTATATAATAGAAAATGTATTTGAAGAAAAAGACATTCGATAATAAAAATAACTATAAAATACGGAATTGGATCAGTTGGGGAATTATTGACAATTTTGGCGCATTCGAATCTAGATTCCAGGTAATTTATATAATTAAATACTTATTAATTCATATACCCGAAGGGGTGGGGGTGTGCCGCCTGGGGTTGAGGCACGGATCCGCCAATTTGTCCTCGGTGTGCCCTTACCACTAGGCCACAGCACGGCATTCGGGTATAAGAATTCACTTAGAAAGCATTTTTGGTTATCAAGAGAAATGGACCCAAATTCGGCGCCACAAATTTCTCCGTCGACCAGGGGCAATCTAGTTAGAATAATTGAGAAGACCTCAAATTTGATTAAATAATAAATAAGAAATTACATATCGACGCTCTTTTAGTAGAAAAGTGTCTAACTCCACTTTTTTTTCGAAAATCATTTTTTTGTAATTTCTGTTGAAAAATATCATTCTCCAGTTCACCATGAATAAGATATTACTTGAAAAATTTTGTACCATTTCCCGAATTCTTCAGTTTGATGAAAAAATAGAAGATTATAAAGAAGAAAAATTGACAAACTTGTTCCTATATTGAAACGCTTAACTGGCTAAAGCAAGTGATCATTTTTTTCGCATTTTTGCTGACCAAATGCCCAAGGCCAATTCTACAAAATAATAATAATACACAAGGAAATATTAATTACTGTATAAAAAAATATTGAAATATAATGTAAGTTATTACTAGTTTTAGAAATCTTTAATTTCAACTTAAGAAATTAATTTATAAACTTAATTATTATTATTATTATTTTTTTTTTTTTTTTTTCTCAGAAAATCATCTTTACGAAACTGAAACATTTCAGTCAAGTGCAATTTCATAATTCAAATAAAGTTCTTGATTCTGTTCTTCAACAGATGAAGAGCCTATTTTTTAGACCCGCGTCAAAATCAAAAAATCTGCTGTTCTCTTTCTTTCGGTAATTGAAAGTTATGTTCGGGGGCTGTCACACCAGTTTTTTGTGTCGACATATATTTAGTTTCCGGCAGTACAGTTGAATTCAAGAGCAAAATATTTTTAGGCAAAGACAATTGATATTTGCCTATTGAAAAAAAAAATTAGGTTTTATTTATTACTTAATCCTTCCCCAGTTAATTATCATAATTAAAATTTTATGTTGATTTGATCTCTACATATAAAAGAAAGATCTAATGATTTAAATATAAAATTTCTTTATTTCATTAATAAGAAACTAGGAACGCATGCAAGTAGACAACCAGAAGGATCGTCCCGCCCCTTTTACTTTCTCGTACCTCTATATATATGTTAATATATAGAGAGAGAAAGTATTGGTTTCATGTCAAAAATTCGATGTCGAGATTTTGATGGATCTTCACGTTTTGAGGTCCCCTGAATCCAAAAAAGTGGTTTTCGCGACATGGTCTGTCTGTGTGTGTCTGTGTGTGTGTCTGTGTGTGTGTCTGTGAACAAAATATTTCAAGAACAAAAAGAGCTAGGAAGTTGAAATTTTATATTTAAGTTAGCACCCCCATGGGACGTGACACGAAGCTTTTGAACAAAATAGACCAAAAAGTACTAGTACTTTACTGATTCACTTTTTCAGTTTTTTTCGATTTTCTCAAAATTTGCTCCAACGATTTTTTTTTAATTCAAAAATCAATTATTTTTTAGATTCTCTTTAAAATGTATATTCTCATTTTGTGATTGAAATCTTCTGAAGACCACTTTACTCTTGTTCTTCATAGGAAAGATAGGAATTTCTCCTATGGTTGCTATGGTAACAAAATATAAATATTTTCCCATACTTATAAATTTTACATCTGAAAATCGAATGTACCGTACTGTCGGAAACTAAATACATGTCGACACAAAAAATCTGGTGAGACAAGCACAGTACACAACTTTCGATTACCGAAGGTAAGAGAAAGTTGTGTGCTGTGCGCCAGTCACACAGATTTTTCAACAAGAGTTCCCCACCATATGCACACATATGGAGAGAAGCGCACATATACCGGTACATTTTGCTCTTTTCAATAGGCTTTGAGTTAGTTAAGGAGAGCTTTGACCTATCCGCACTCCCTCCAAAGCCACCTGTCGTTTAAACAGAAGATGCCGAGGGGAGGCAATAAATAGATAAATTGTTTGATTCGATGGCTGAGTGATAATTAAGAGGATCAAGACGGCCAGTCTAGAATATAAAATTTTATTTAAATTTCGTCAATGTTTCGGAAACGCAACATTCCAATCCCTAGGTCGATAAATAGTTAATGTTGCTTAGGTGGATACATAACCGCTCATACAAAAATATAGTAAAAATGTGCGTATACCATTAGATAACAATTGCTTGTACAAGAGAAAATTGTAGTGGTTGCAACAATAACAATTTATTGACCTGAGGATGATAATGATGCGTTCCCAAAACGTCGACGGAATTTAAATAAAAATTTTTAATCTATGTTTGCTGCCTACACCGTGCTGTTCCTCATAAATAGATAAATACATATTTTATGCAAATATATATTTTTGTCCCAGATTTCCAGAAAAACGTACAGTGAGGGACAATATTAAGTCCAACCCATGCGTTTTCTATTTCATTGTTAGATTAGATTAGATTAGATTTTTTTACTGTTTTTAAGAGCTCCGCTCAGTACAGGAGGATCAGGTGATCATACAAAAATAAAAATAAAAAAGCAAAAACAAAACAAAAAAAATGACAGTAATTTTAGATACAAAAAAATACAGTATAAAACGTGAGCAAAAAAAAATACAGTAAACAAAACACCATTTATGTTCCAAGGGCCCTTTCTATTTCATTGTTTTTATAGAAGAAAATAAAAATATTTATTGCAAATTTCCTAGGTTTGATCCATGACAAGTTTCCATTCAAAAATATAAAATAATTTTTTAAAAACAATGAAATAATCACAAATAGAAAACTCATGGGTGGGACTTAATATTGTCTCTCACTGTACACATAACATCGATTTTTTCGGAACCCTAAATTCGCCAATGTTGAAGAGAAAAACATTTATTCATTAAATTTATTATAATCTTGTGTTTCTATGAGAAACATTCAAGTTTTTATTTTTTTATTAAAATTATTTTAACAAAAATTATTCTTTTGATCACTTTTAAGAATTTCTTTTATCAACATTTAGGTAATAATTTTTAAAATTGAAAGAAAAAAACAATTTCTTTTTCAAATAAAAGAATTCTACTAAAATAAACACTATTATTTTGGTAAAAGGCTCATTCTATATGATCGTTGCAGAGATAGTGACTTGGAAATCCCCACATTGCTTGCTCTACCTGATTTCGGAGCAAGCCAAAAGCCCTTCAGTCTAGTCCTTTCCGTTCAGGCGTTATTATCTATGGTGTTATAGCACAGTGTGTAGAAAATATGTCTGTAAACCCTGTTGCCATGTAAGTACTTTCTCTCTAAATTTTGTATTTATATAATATTTTAATTGAAACTCCCACAATGAAATATTAATTAGTGAAAAATAACAATAAAAAGGTTTTTAAAAACAGTTTTTTATTTTTTTTTTTTTAATATGTATTCATATATTTTTTTTTTTTACATTCACAATTCATTTTTATACGCGGATATTTTTGTGTGATATGTGTATTATTAATTTAATCTAAAATTTTGACTTGCACTAATTTTGTCTTACCTAAACATACATGTATTTGTTATTTTGTTATTAAGTAGAGTGAACGCTAAAGTTGCGCCTCCCCTTCAAAAAAAGTTTAAATTTTAAATCCTAATATCTGCAATTGGGAGGGAAAAAAATATATATTTTTTTTAATGACCCATTAAGAGTTTGAGCATAAAAGGCCCGGGTCCCTTTATTTAGTAAAAAACTATTCTTTTTCTCTTGAAATCTTTAGAGTTATAGAAATAAATCTTTTAAAAATTATTTAATTTATTTCCCCTCAAGAATTTAATTTTGAAATTTATAAGGAGCTTCGACTATAATAATTTATTTATTTATTTAATAAATCGCTCCAATCTCTCTCTCCTGTCTCTCTGCACTTTATATCTCATTATTTATATCTCATTAATATGACGGTAAAAACAGTTGAAGCAATTTTTCTACTTTCTGATATTACGATTTTTTTTTCTTGACTTCATTTATCTTCTCACCTTCAAACATGGGCGTAACTAGGGGGTTGCCGGGGGGCCTGCCTCCCCCCCCCCTAGAAAGCTCCTTGCCCCAAGAAAAATTGAGAAAATATTGGGCTTTCCAGGCCCCTCGGAGGATAGCTGGTCCCATGCCCCCCCCCCCCCTCCCCAGCCAAATTCTCTAGTTACGCCCATGCCTTCAAAGATCTCTTTACGAATTTAATATTTATTTATTTATTAAATTTGTTTTATACGATTTTGAGAATTTTTTTATTTTATTTTTTAATTTTTTTTTAATTTTTATTATCATATTTTCAGATAAGATAAAAGAAATGCAAATATTTTTACTTTCTCTTGTTTAATTAAGAAATCCAAATAAATTTATAATAACAAAATTTACTTCAATTTATTTCAAAATTTCTGTCAATTTGTTTAATTAATTTTTTTTATTTCGTAAATTTCATTTGATCTTTTTGATCTCCCTCCCTCTGATTTCTGCAGTCATAATTCTTGTCACCAGACTTTCCTTTATACTACTAGTAAACCCGAAATAGTACTTTTGGAGTTGAATGTGCATGATTTGAAAAAGAATTTCATTATTCAACTTCAAATATGGAATAGGGTATATATTGTTGCCAATAGTTTAATTTTTACTCTTATGTATATACAATAGAAACAAAACTAATTAAAAAAATATTTCAGGAAGAATAAAAAAGCCTATGTAGAAATTATCGAAGAGCCAGAACCTCGTGGATTAAGATTTCGATACGAATGCGAGAAACGCTATACAGGAAATCTTCTCGGAGTGAACAGTGATCCTGTTAATAAAACATATCCAACAATTAGAGTGAGAACCGAAAATGAAATGTAAAATCTTGGCTAAGTACTAATTGATTAATGATTTCAGGTGGTCAATTACAAAGGACCGGTGGTGGTAGTGATCTCCTTAGTTACCAAGGATTATCCTCATAGACCACATCCCCACAGTATTTACTCTAAAGATCGGTGCACAGATGGCATTTTCACCTGTAAATTTGATGAAAAGGAGGATATGATCTTTTCTTTCGAAAATCTAGGAATAATGTGCGCCAAAAAAAAAGGAATTGAAGAGGCACTCCAATTGAGGGAAAAAAAGCGAATCGATCCTTTCAAAAGTAAATCTTACAAATTTTTTTCAACATGATTGTGTATAATACTCAAAAGAGGAAGATTACATCTAAGAAAGTGATTTTTTAAATAAATATCTGCGTTTTATTTTATTTTGATAAAAAAAGGGAATAACCTCTATGTAAATAAAAACTCAAATCTTTTGATTCTAATTATACTGTATAAGTAGTGTCAGATTTACAATTGTATCAAAAATTACAACCCTCCGCCAATGAATATACAGTGTCTTCCACGTAACTCATCTAGTAATATTTTTTTAAGGAAGGAGTTTAAAGAAAATTTTAAACATTGGCATATTTATGTTATGGAATATGCTTTTTTTAAATAAATTATTGACAACTTTTGAACACTTTCTGTTTTGTCACAATCATCAGCATAAATTCACATTTGCCTAATTTATTTTTTACCTGGAATATTCCAGACAACTCTTGATATATTGCTATATTTTGTCTTTTGACACACAGAAAATTGCAACCACACAAAATTTTTTGGAATGGAATACTAAACGGGATACGGAGAAAAGAAGTGGGGGGGGGGGAAGGTGGAAAGAACAGAGGTTTAAAATATCTTAATTTATTAAATTTAAAATAAAAATAAAAATTTTTTAATAAGTAATAGCTAAGAACAGGGGCGTAAAACCTGAAAATTTTTTTGAGTATGGTTACGGGAGAGATAATTAAACTTAAATTCTATATAAATATCTGCAGAATATTAAAATTTATAAAAAATTTTGACTTTTATAGTTGAAAGCGGTCATTGGCGTAGCCAGAAATTTTTGATGGGGGGGGGGATCAAGAAATTATTTTCAAAAATTTAAGATTATTTTAGGGTATTTATAAATCATTTTGGTTTGTTTTTTTAGCTAGAGTAAATTATTATCTTTTACTTTCTCTTACCCTATGTGAAATATAATTTGTATTAAATATCTAGTCATGACTTGGGTCCCATGGGGGGGGGGGGGAGGGGTTTGAACCCCCAAACCCCTCCGCCCTGGCTACGCCTATGAAAGCGGTGGAGTCATTGAAACTTTTTTTTTTTTTTTTGGGGGGGGGAATGGGATTTTCTATTTATCACCATTTTTATGTATATTTCTAGATATTTCAATCTAAAATCTAAAAGATATCTGACTTGTGAGCCCTTGTAGCCACCGTTTGAAAGAGAATTGAAATTTACGATAAATGTTGACATTTTTAAAAAAACTTTTGGTAAAAAGTATAAGAAAAAGGTCGCTATTACCTGTGTAGACAAGGGTCTACGTCACACAGGCGTCAATGGCCTTAAGATGCTTTAGGATAATGTCAATTTATACTAATTATATTTATTTAAAAAAACACTTTTTTTTTACTTGTCAGCTGGTGCATTAAAAATATTAATATTAAAATTACTTTCTTTGAATGTATCTCCTTGCCTTGACATAAACCCACTTATTTATTTTTTAAATTTCCTCCCTAAAGACCTATTAGCGGTTTATTGTATATATATAGGCCTATACTATTGATAATTATATTTATTAAAAAAAAATACTTTTTTACTTTTCAGCTGGTTTCAGTCATAAGGAAATTGATTTAACGGTTGTTCGCCTTTGCTTTCAAGTGTTTCACGAAGGTTCTAAAAAAAATTATTTGATGTGGCCTTGGATCCTGTCGTCTCACAGCTCATCTATGACAGAAGTATTTTTTATTCCTCCATAAATATTTCTAAATGTTTTAACATAAATTGTCTTTGTTCAGTGGTTTAACTAGCGGGAAGAAGGGCTACCAAATTTCATTAGCTCTTATAGGCTACACAAAAAAATATCACACTCTTATTTAATTAATTAATTAATTAAACAAGTTTCTTATTTTTTTAATGTCAAAACAAAATATGAAGATATGAACACAAAGTTGGAAATTTAACAAAATTATTTTTAGCGAACTAAATTAGCTCTTGACAAAATTGCTATTGACCATGGATGAAGAACCCTTTGTCGAGTGGTGTTTTTCTTACAAAACCATTTAAATACATTTTGGTTGAGTCTTTGCTCTCCCTAAATCTCGAAAAATTAAAAATAAAGAGAATATAGAGAAAAATGATATTAAAATTTTAAATTTATTTTATATTCTTTAAAATTTATTCATTTGAGAGGCGGGATTATCTCTCAAGTCATCCAACCCCACTCCTTCCAAAGTTTTCTGGGTACAGTCCTGATTACATCGGTATTTAAAATCTGACTATTTTTCTGACTTTTATTTATAAGTCCTATTTTAATAGTTGTATTCACTTTCATTATAAATCTAAGTCTTTATTTATTAATATTTTCAAATATTACTTTTTTAGAAGCGACTGAACGATTGAAAATATATAGAATATGTCCTACAACAGTAAATCCTCATGGAGGGGATGAAATTATGCTTTTTACAAGCAAAATATCTAAAGGTTGGTTGTTATTATCCCTCATATATCAATAAATATAGATTTTATAGTATAAATTAGATTGGTGCCACAACAATAGTGAAATTTATTATACATGCAATTTTCACTATTTTATTTTTTCTTTTATTGATTGTTATATTTCACAATTTGAAACTTATTTGAACGTGTTTTCTATATAAATTATTTTATCTTTGACATTGGGCTATAAATAATGGGCCTATCAAAGCCAGAAATTAAAATAAATTTAATGCACGAGTTGAAAATTGGATACCGTGACGTAGAGGCTCAGAGAGAGAGGGGGCGATTTTTTTTTTTTTTTTTTTTTTTGGAAAGAGATACACAAAAATATCAAAAAGATTTTACAGCTATTTATTTCAAATGATTGGTAGCCAAATCAAATGAAATAAATGGCTTTAAGCTTAATTTATTTTAATTTTAATATTTTTTTAAGATGATATTGAAGTTCGTTTTTGTGATGAAAAATATGGAGCTATCGTATGGATGGATTACGGTAAATTTGATGAATGCGATATTCACAAGTCCTACGCTGTAGCAGTCCGAGTACCCCAGTATAAGAATGCATTCGATGAAGAAAAATATATATCAATATATCTCTATCGACCCTCCGATAACAGCTCAAGTGAACCTCATTTATTCACTTATTCACCCTGGCAATCAAGTAAAGATAACTTTTTTACTTTCACTTCCCTATATTTCAAAAAAAAAATTATTTTTAATGAAATTAATGTAATAAAAATTCTTTTTTTTTTAGGAGAATTATTGAGAAAAAAACCGAAATTGATAAATGACAAAAATAATTATTATTATACGTATACAAATCCTACACAAACAACTGATAGAGTACAAAGTAAGAATTTATCCACACGATATTTATTTCATTTCCTTATTATTGTCCATATGATTTTTACATTTTTCCCTGGGCATTATCTTTTCTTTTTCGGGCTACATTATTTATAAATTAGTAGGCCTATATTTAAATATAGATATCTAACTACTTATAAAATTTGTTTACGTTTTTAACAGTAATTTTAATATCCTATATGAATTTAATTTTTTAGATGATCTCAACTCTCCATCAACAAACTATCAAGATCTATGGAGGACACAAAGACCATTGTTAACACCAAGCCCCATGATTTCAAATATCCCTTCCCCTTTCCCTAATTTTCCTAATCCTCCTTTATATTCGCATGCGTTGAATTCGCTGTTGCCTTATATGCCCCAGAATATAGCGACACCTTCAACATCGACAAGACCGAACAACAACATCACTCAATTCTATGATAATACTCTAAGGAACATAAATGATCGACATAACATACCATTGATATCCAATGCAAAATCATCAACAATGACAAAAGAGATATCTTACAATATATTGCCAACTAATGAAAATAATAATAATCAACCTGATGAAACGAATTTTCATATTGACAATCTTCAACAAAATTTAATTGAGGAGAACTCCAAGCAAATGAATTCGTGTCCTCCACTCGTAGACTTGTTACTCTCTGATTCTTTTTCGAATTTAAGTGTCCATGATTGATTCTATTATTTTTTATTTGTTAAACAATTGTATTGTTTTCTGCTAATAGTTATCTAAGTTATTCCATGGAAATTCATCCAGCTGTGACACCAATCATTCAGATTTTGATTTCTTCTTTTCTTTTTTTTTTTTTTTCAAGAATATGTTTTTTTTTAAACACTCACATTTTTCCCATTCACACTCACATTCACACACACTGTCTTTTCGGCAATATAATTATTAAAAGTTAAAACGAAAATTCGAACAAATTTCTCTTTTTGGAAAAAAAAATTCTGAACTTAATTGATAATCAACATATTGGAATGAAATTTTTGCCAAAAGGATATTAGAAAATGACTTTAATTTATTAAAATATTTTTATTATCTTATCTACAAATATAAATAAAATATATCGATTTATACATACAGAAAAGAATAAAAAATGGTTGAGCCCGAAATTGAACTTTTATTGAATAGCAAAATCTGATTCAAATGAATATGTCTCGAAAAATAATAATTGTCTAGGACAGTGTTTCTAAAACTGTGTGCCGCGATCAAGTTTCAATTGTGTCCCAGAAATATTCTGTAATAATTGTCTCCTAAAAAATTCTAATTTATTTTAAAAGATTATTAATTAAAATTAAAAGAGAACGACTAAAATCAGTAGAAGAATTAAGAGTGAGTCAGGCATCGATAAGTCCCCAAATAAAAAAAAAAAAAAACTTTGTTCTCTACATCAGTCCCATCCATCACATTAAAAATTTATTTTAATTTTGTTATGTACATATACAGATTATTAAACTTACTTAAAAAAAATATTGGTATATTATTTTTTGCTGTTTCCAAATATAATATTACATTTGCAAACTATGCATTTGCAAACTATAGAACTATAGGCCTACTTTGCTCAGGGGCCCACATCTTGTGGGTACGTGAATGGCGACCACGAGCTACCCTAGCTGGGACTGGCAGTACTTCTTTTCTTTGCATGCCAGTCTTTTTCCTTCTATATTTTCAACAGGCGTCAGACCGTGCGATGGGCCGGTCTGTTCTATTCCTTCCCGGTCGCAAAATCCTATGAACCGCCGAGCCCGCACCGCGGGATTAAGGTGAAGAAAGAAGAAGAAAAAGAAGACTTACAAATTAGTGTAACATCGTTATTTTATTCAGCATTCAAGCATCCAGAAAGAAACACAGACCATTTTTAGAGCCCTTTTTTTTGGACTCATGGGACCTCAAAGCAACCCCCACCCCCTCCGCCGACCCCGCACCGCAAGATTAAGGCGAAAAAAGAAGGAAGAAGAAGAACTATAGGCCTACTATACAGCACTATTCGTACTTTAGTGTGTCGCAGAAATTTCGACTTAATAAAAGTGTGTTGCAGCTACAAATAGTTTGAGAAACACTGGTCTATGATGTTGAGTGTTGTCTAGACATGATAAGCGTCACCGCTGCTTACGTAACCCTGGGAATTTTTTGTTTTACAATAATTTGAATTCATCATTATTATTAATTTCATTATTATTTTGTTGTGATGTTCTCTAAGTCAATATCTTTGGAATTTTTTTTTTAAAACAAACATTCATTCAGAATAAGCTACATATATGGACTTAATTAATCCCTTATAAAAGAAAAAATCATCGAAGTATTTATTCTTAAATAAAAAAAAGAAAATTTTTAGGTGTATAATCATATCATCATGACCATCTAATTTTTTATATCATTCATTACCTTATCTTAATATTAAAGATAAAAAATTTAAAAAAAAATCAAATAAAGACAATAGAAAATTATAATCATAAATCAAACCATATGACATCTCGTTCCATTTGATTGCTGAGTGATGAACGAGTAAGTGATTTGAAGTATTACTTTCTCTTACCCTATATATGAAATATAGAGAGAGAAAGTATTCGATTCATTTTTTATTTCTTCTTTATTTATTATGGAAATCACGGGTGAGGTTTATTTATTATAATTATCCGCATTGATTTATTAACTAATTCTTATTAAAATTTTTATTTTAAGATTCAAAAAAAAAAGATCGGAAAAATTGAAGATGCTCTCGAGTATACAGGTTGGTTAACATCAATGCAACAGAAGCCAAAATATATAAATTAAAGATCATTTTGAATTAATCATTAATCAATTTTTTTTTTTTTTTAAATTAGCCAAATGATTAAACTATTCAAATTAACCTGTTGTTTTTTGCGATTAGAATTAAATTTTGCTGGGCGATTAAGGGATTTATATGCGAGATTAACCTAAATTAGTAAAATACTAGTACTTTTTGGCCGATTTTGTTCAAAAGCTTATTTTGAGTGGCCGGGTGGGTACTTGTCTTAAATATAAAATTTCAATCAGGAAGCTCAATTCCTTCATGCTAAAAATTGTTACAGACTGTTACAGATTGTTAAAGACACACAGACAGACAGACGAATTTGCGGGACCCACTTTTTTGGACTCCGGGGACCTCAAAACGAATATATCCATCAAAATCTCTTCATCGAATTTTTGACATGATCGCAATACTTTCTCTCTCTATATATTTCATATATAGGGTAAGAGAAAGTAAAAAACTAAAATTCAAGCTAATTGGGAATCACCTATTTTAATGGCAATTTTAAGAAAAGCAATAAAATTTATTTCATAGAAATTTAGGTAAATATTTTGATATTTTAACTGGAATAGATCTTCTTAGAATTTAGGATTTTTTCACAATAAATTTAATGAATTTCAAGTGAAATATTAAAAAATCTGGTGTGACTGTCGCACAGCACACAACTTTCTCTTACCTTCGGTAAGTGTGTGGGAGTGGGATTGGGAGAAAAGAGCGTTTCGTTTTATTTTATTTATATTAATATATTGAACTCTTATATGCAGGATGGGGTGCCTACTCGCTGCTTGTAATGATAATGGTGTTTTTCTTCTTGCACATTAAAACATCGGCACTTCATGCCCTGAACTATGCTTTGCCTTATGCCGCCTGTGATCTCAACATTGACGAAGTGACCCAGGGCGCCTTAAACGCAGCTTCACTTTTTGGTAATTTCTTTTTATTCATGTCTCAAATAAGACGAGATCATCAAACTTTTATAAATCCAGATATTCTATGACGGTGTCTAATATATTTTTCAAACACTATCTCGGACAATTTTTTTTTTTTTTGGGAAGCTTATATGGCTTACACTGAAAGAGAGCCTTTGGATGCCAAAGAACGAAATTTATTGGTTCATTTTCAGTCCTTTTAAGCTCAATGCAATAATATGGGCTAATAAATTTTGCTCGAAATGTGTCCTTCGGGTTTTGGTATGCAAAGGAACACCCTTAAATTTTTAACCCTTTAGATAATTAATTGCCCAGAGGAAGGGCTTGACTGATAAAAAAAAAATTCAATCTTAGTGAGTAGTAATGATCAGAATATAAGACCTAGTAAACAAAACAAAACTCCTATTTTCTTTTAACTAATAATTTTTACTATTGAGTGGACCTTATAAAAAAAAGAAAAAAATTTTCCAAAATAGTATTTTATCTATTTTACAATTTTGTTGTAAAATCACTTCTTCGCTCAGGGGCCCACATCTTGTGGGTACGTGGATGGCGACCACGAGCTGCTCGAGCTGGGACAGGCAGTCCTTCAGTTCTTTGTATGTCTGTCTCTTTCTTCCTCTTTCCAACAGGCGTCAGACCGTGCGACGGGCCGGCCTGTTCTAAAAAAATATTAAATTTTAATAAATCTTTGAATCTTTTAACCTTATATTTTTAATTTGATTTTATAATTTTTTTTAGGCTTTATAATTCACTTAGAGCTGGATAGTTTAAATTTAATGAATTTTCTTGTCTTGGTACATTAAAAAAACGTTTTTTGAAATTACAAATTTTACCCTAAAAGACTAACTTTCTTTTCACAGAGTAATTTTTTTTTATGTCTAAAATCTGATTATTTTAAATAAATTTTCAATGTGTGAAATACTTTACATGTTTTCAAGTCATAATAATTTTATTTGTTTGATAGGTGAGGCAATTTTTAGCCCTTTATGGGGAACTGTCAGTGACCGTTTCGGTCGCAAACCTGTTCTCACTGTTATTTCTGTATCGGGCTTACTTCTCTCACTGGGTGTAGCTCTTGCACCGAATTCAGCTGCTCTAGTGGCCTTCACGTTCTGTCTTGGATTATTGTAAGCATAAATTCTAATCTCTCTTTGAAAATAAAACACTTTCTCAAATCTTTATTTTAATATTAAAAGTTGTGGTCTAATTAATTTATCCTTTTCACTTATAAAGAAGAACCCAAAATTTAAGTTGATTCTTTAATTTTGAAATAAACATTAAATCATGTAAAACAGTAACTGTTTGAAGATAACTGTTATCTTCTGTCTTCTTTTAATAAAGGATTATAAAAATTAATATAAGCCAATTATTTGAAAAATTTTGCTAAAAAGTGAATCAAGCCTCGTATCCAAGAGGACGAACATTGGCGCGCGTTCCTACCGCGCGAAATGGATACCATTTTGGAACGCGTGCCAATGAGTCCGTTGGAACTCTCGAAAGTGGAGCTTGCCGTTCCATCTGTTCGTCGAATGCGATGGTTATACTAAAAACGTGCTACGATTGGGGCCCCATTGTTAAAAATCGATTTAAAGATTTTAATTGTTGATAACAATGTAAAATCTTTAATAAATTTCGGTGGAACATTTTTTTTCTTAAACTTCACTCTTTTAGCTTTAAAATGGAAAAAAGAAGTTTTTTTTTTTAAGTTCAAATAGAACCGGAGTTATGAATTTTTAAAAGTGAGTCTTTAAGCCAAAAATCACCAAATTCTCAAATTTTCGACCCTCTCTGTTTTCCAAAATATTAAAGAAAAAAGAAAGTCCTCGAATACGGCTCTTTTTTACTTTCTCTTACCTCTATATATATGTTAATATATATAGAGAGAGAAAGTATGGGATTCATGTCAAAAATTCGATGTCGAGATTTTGATGGATATACACGTTTTGAGGTCTCCTGAATCCAAAAAAGTGGTTTTCGCGACATGGTCTGTCGGTGTGTGTGTGTGTGTGTGTGTGTGTCTGTCTGTCTGTCTGTGTGTCTGTGAACAAAATATCTCAATAACGGAAAGAGCTAGGAGGTTGAATTTTTATATTTAAGTTAGGCACCTCCATGGGACGTGACACGAAGCTTTTGAACAAAATCGACCAAAGAGTACTAGTACTTTACTGATGCACTTTTTCAGTTTTTTTCGATTTTCTCAAAATTCGCTCCAACGATTTTTTTTAAAATTCAAAAATCAATTATTTTTTAGATGCTCTTTAAAATGTATATTCTCATTTTGTGATTGAAATCTTCTGAAGACCACTTTACTCTTGTACTCCATAGAAAAGATAGGAGAAATGATTGCCATGGTAACAAAATATAAATATTTTGCCATACTTATAAATTTTACATCTTGAAAATCGAATGTACCCTACTGTCGGAAACTAAATACATGTCGACACAAAAAATCTGGTGAGACAAGCACAGTACACAACTTTCGATTACCGAAGGTAAGAGAAAGTTGTGTGCTGTGCGCCAGTCACACCAGATTTTTTCGATATAGAACCCGTAAAAAAGTCGGAAACTGTCGGAACTGCCGGTTTACTGTCGGAAACTAAATACATGTCGACAAAAAAATCTGGTGAGACAAGCACAATACACAACTTTCGATTACCGAAGGTAAGAGAAAGTTGTGTGCTGTGCGCCAGTCACACCAGATTTTTTCGATATAGAACCCTTAAAAAAAATTTCAACCAAATCAAAAATTTGTCGGTCAGAAAGTGTTCGGTATATAATACTGTGAATAACTATAAACGCTGCTACTTTTCGAACACAACTGACCTGCATGTTGAACGATCAATCACTGGAACAGCTAGCACGCGGGCCAGGCGCGCTTAGTGGATACAGTTCAAATACTTGGAACGCGTTCCGCGGAACGCGCGCCAGGAGCGCGTTGTGGATTCACGGCTTCATGTGTTTGCAGGGTTGGTGGCCTTATCTCTCTATCGGTGACAATTCTTTGCGAGGTCCATGCTCTACGTTTCCGTTCTCCAATGGTCATGTTTATTGGAATGTCAACTTCACTTTCAACCATGCTCTTCCCTTGTAATTTACTACTATTTAATTAAGCCTTTTTAAGTTTAGAAGGATAATTATTCATTCAATATTTTTTCAGCTGTTGCGATAGGAGTTATTCCATTGGATATCAACATCCCTATAGGGATAATAACATTTCGTTCATGGCGTCTCTTTTTACTCATTCAAAACACTCTACCATGTGCCTTTTGTTTAATTTTGGTATTGTTCTCCTATGAGAGTCCGAAATACCTTCTAACAAATGTCAACTCACAAGAGGCTGTCAAAGTTTTAAAAAAAATTTATGCATGGAATACAAGAAAGAGTTCGGAAACTTTTCCGGTAAAGTTCTTTTTTTATTCTTTATTAAAAAGTTTACTTTTTTAATCATATTTTTTTTACTTTTTTAAATATTTAGTTTATTTTACATAATTGTGAATCACAAAAACGCCCTCGGGGCTTGGTGTAGAGGTTAGCGTGCTAACCTCGTATACCAAACGTCGCGGGTTCGGACCCCGGGCAGTCCGATGATTTTATTTAAGCCATTTGGATACCAAATGGCTTAAATAAGAATGCCTGGACCCCAAATAATATATATTCATAACAGTTATCGTCAAAGCCTTAAATGGCCTAAGTTGCCGAAAAGACTGTATGAATGTGTGTGTAATTGGAAGTGTGAATGAGAAAAAAGTGTGAATGTTTAAAAAAAAAAAATCACAAAAACAATTCATTTGATTATTTAGACTCCAATAGTGAACTCGAGATGGATAGAATTCTGACTCTTGAGGGAAGCTGACAAGTAAATTATTTTAAGAAGTTTCATTAAAAATCTTGAATTTTTTTTTTTAATTCTAATCAGAGATGAGGTTTCGCTTCTTTATTGGAGGGCCAATTGAGGGCAAACTGAATATTTTTTTATAAAAAATATTGAATCATTTGAATTATTATCTATATTATCAGTTCACACCATCGTTGATGAATATTTTTTTATTTTTATTTTATTTATTTATTTTTTTCTCCAATCTCTCAACGGAGATTAACTCCAATAGGAGACATTGACAATACACCCATCCCTCGATTTACGGCCTCGATGCCTTCCACGAAACTTGGCCGCTAAACGAAAAGCTGTATAAGGAAACAATTAACTATTCTAGTACAAGTCCATACAAATTCAATGGGATCGTTATTGTTTTTTTTTAGTTTTTCCAATTTTATCAAAAAAGAAGACCACCGAGCTGCCGTTATAGCGAACATTTTAGGCCGTAAATCGAAAAAGTGCCTTAATTGAAGAGGGCCGCTATAGCGAAATGCCGTATAGGTATGGGTGTATTTGAAAATTTCCACGGCAGTTAACCCGAGTTGTGCAACTCTAGATTCATATCTGATTAGCCATGAGCCCAACTTATTGCTTGATTATAACATATAGGCCTAAAAATAATCTGCTTTTTGCAAATTTCTTGAAAAGAACAAAGCAGAAAATTTTTAAATTTAATAAACTTGATTTTTTGTTTTCTATTTTTGAGGTAGTTCCTTGATTTGGAGCCGGATTTGGATTTGAAAATTGAGAGGGAACTGTCGAAATCTCTCTGGAAGCAAATCAAAACTGGATTCAAACGCATGGCTCCACTTTTCAAGCCTCCGTATAGAATTCGTCTTCTTCTTTTATTGTTGTTATTTTTTTTCCAATGGATTGTTGGTATTTTCCTTTTTTTATGTCCTTGTGTGAGTTTTTTTTTAAATTTAATTCTCGCTTTTCTTTTTAAGATCAGGATCTATCATATCTTGGATGCCTCAATATTTGGCAACGTTAAGTGATTATAAAAGTTTATATGGCAATGACAAAAATGAAAATGTCTGTGAAATAATGGATGCCATGTTGAATCGTAATTCCTCAGGTTCCAGTGAATCAAACTTCTGTTCTAATGTGAGTTTAGATGCCAATTAGAATAGTTGTTGTTGTCAATCTGAAGCACCCTTCATGGTAATTTATTTCCTACCTTGAAACTTCCCTTCATGAAACGCTAAAATTTTTTAGAAAGTTTATAAGCCCTGCCACATCCCTCTCCACCTTCATTCTGAAGTAATTGAATTAATTTACAGTCATATAGCTTATACCATCGCGGTGTTTTATAATGAACTCCTACCCGAACTTGAATTTTCTATGGTGGCTTAAAAAAAATAAAACAGGTCTTGAAGGGTTCGCGTCTTACACATATTTTGCGTCTTTATCATAGGTTTTTAACGCAAAAATTTCCATTAAAAATTTTTCATTTATTTTATAAATGAAATAATCAGATGGGTGGGTTCTAGCTTTGTTATTCATTTTCTTTCCAATTATTCTTTTTTATTTCTTTTTAATCAGTATAAGTACAAACGTATTTTATTATTTATTTTTATTTTATTATCGAGCTTTGTTTTGATATCAGTAAGCAGATAAACACTAATTACTTTCTCTTGCCTCTATATATGTTAATATATATAGAGAGAAAGTATTGGATTCATGTCAAAAATTCGATGTCGAGATTTTGATGGATATACACGTTTTGAGGCCCCCGGAATCCAAAAAAGTGGTTTTCGCGACATGGTCTGTCTGTGTGTGTTCAATTTTAAGGATCAAGGAATTGAGCTAGGAGGTTTAAATGTTATATTTAAGTTAAACACCCCCCGGGACCGTAAAAATAAGCTTTTAAATCAAAATCGGCCAAAAAGTACTAGTACTTTACTGATGTAGTTTTTCAGTTTTTTTCGATTTTTTTTAAATTTGCTCCAACGATTTTTTTTAAAATTCATAAATCAATTATTTTTTAGATGCTCTTTAAAATGTATATTCTCATTTTGCCATTGAAATCTTTTGAAGACCACTTTACTCCTGTATTTCATAGGAAAGATAAGAGAAATGTTTGCCATGGTAACAAAATATAAATATTTTCCCATTCTTATAAATTTTACATCTTGAATTCTAATATCTCGGGGGAAACTAAATATATGTGGACACGAAAAATCTGGTGTGACAAGCACAGAACACAACTTTCGATTGCCGAAGGTAAGAGAAAGTTGTGTGCTGTGCGTCAGTCACACCAGATTTTTTTGTTTTCGAGTTGTATTAGAAAGTATCTTAGAGATCCTGGGTTCATTTCCAACGATCCGATCCCACTTTGAGAATGTAAAAGTAATTTTTAATTTTATCGGAATCCAGAATCAGTTGCTATAAAAATTGCCCTGATAACAAACATTATGAAATAATACGAAGTTTTATTTCCAATTAAGTATAAAGCTTTTTATTTTCATTTTTTTAAAAAGGTATAAAATTTTTTTTAAGATAATATTTCTTCAATTATTTTTTTTTTTTATCTATTCCTTTTATTTACTCGGACTAATTTGAATATTAAAAAAAAGCCGTATTATATTAACTAATTATTAAATGAAATTCTAGAACAAAGATATTACGAATTTTCTTATTAGCATTTAGATTTGGTAAATTGTAAACTCGAACCACTTATGAAATGAATTAAAGTTAGAAAGGAAATTATATTAGCGCTTTCCATCGATGAGCCTCTTCAAAAAGCTCTTGACTTTTAAAGATCGCTCGTTTTCTTTTCAAAAACCAATTGGAAGATGAAATTTCTCGGTTAGTTCTCAGAGAAATTAGATTTCAGGTGAAGTGTATTTTTTTTTTTAATTTGGTAGAGTGGAAAATTGTAATAATGAAATTTAATTTTATCTTTTTAAACTTTTATCTACCCAATACTACAATATATGCCCTTTAATGTCAGCATCCACTATTAAATAAAAATTTTAACAAATCGATCGTGCTTTGTTGTAGTAAGAAAATATTAAAATAAAAGGTATTTGTTTTAAAAGAAAAAATAATTTATTTTTTTTTTTTAATCTCATTTAAGTTCTATGCAAGCCCTTGACCTGTGGTATCAGAAGCCAATGCTCTACCTCTGAGCCATAGGTTAAGGGCAAATAATTGTTTTGAGGCCCATTTTTAAAATTTCCTTCTTTGAATTTAGTGTTTTTAATATAATAGTCACTCCAATAGCTAACTGCTGAAAGAGCTGAAGCAACCGGCCCTAAGAAAACTTTTTTAATTTTTATTGTGAAAACATTCATAGTAAATTGCATTTTGTTAATGGTTATATGAATTGTTATATTCATAGACACAGCTATGAACGTAGCCCCGTTATTAAACATTCACTACACCATTGTATCAATTTCCTTTTCAATTCAGGAATATAATATATTTTAAGAAAAAAATCTCAATTAAGATTTATTAATTTTCTTTATTTTTTAACAGAATAGCGTAGATGCAACTCGCTTTATAAATTCTATAATAATCGGAGCAGCGTGTATCGGTGCTGTTTTTCTACAAATGGCAATTTTAAGATTTTTGAAGAAAAAACCTATTTTAGGTATTAAAATAAATTTTTTTCTAACTCTGTTATTGGTAATAACTTTATTATTTTCTTGAGAAATAACAAGTACTGGTTGTGGGCAGTGTGCCTGCTGGTGGCGCAGGTAGTACTGTTCACTGTGGCGACTTTTCTGCCCAGCAGCATGTATCCCTTGATGATCACAGCCACTCTCTACACCTGCATATTCTACTTGGTGGTATCTCTAACAAGCGATGCATTTCCGACGGCTATTCGAGCTTTTGGAGTATCAACAGCTGGAGTATGTTCTCAGATAGCTCCGGGGATCGCTAATCTACTATTACCTCCGTTGCTTCTCTCCGCCTGCCAGGCACCATTCATGTTATTCGCCGCCTTTGCAGCTGGTCTGTTCGTCATGTTATTTTTATAAAATTCCTAAAATGTTATTCCTCCTCTACAAAAGATACTCTCTTTCTAAGGATGCAGTACAACCCTTTTTTTTATTTTCTATTCCTGCAATTATCCGACGGGATAAAGCAGTTAAGTTGAAGACAACTCGAGTTCAAATCTACCTCATGGAAAAAAATTATCCAGTTCTATTTGAGATACCTCCCCCTGAGGAAGGAAACGGGAACCTCCCTCAGTATTATCCCCATTAAAGTTATCCCTCAGAGATATCACTGCGTATCAGATCTGACACTAATGACTAGAGAGATTTCTTTCATCGGGTATGGCTCCTTCCTTTATCCCTCTCTTTGAGAGTAGTCTCATAAAGATAACTTTATTGCTCTTAACATTTTTCTAAAAGCTATTATTCAGTTTGAATTTAATTCAGTTGATCAATTTACTATCCTTACCTCAGGATTACAGGATGACTTGTGTTGCAATTATTAATAGTCTATAATAAAAATCTAGTGTGACTAGTCGCACAGCACACAACTTTCTCTTACCTGTGGTAAGAAAAAGTTTAGAAAAATTTAGATTTTAGACTTTCTAGAAAGAGAAAAACAGGGGCAGTAAAAAAACAAAAGTACTTTTTCAGTTCTTGATTTTTTTCAAAATTGGCTCCAACGATTTGAAACTGAGGTATGGGAATCTAAATATATCTCGTCAAAAAATCTGGTGTGACAGCACAGTACACAACTTTCGATTACCAAATCAGTATAGTATTTTACAAGTACTTAAAGGGCATTTTCAAGTATCTAGTGGCTATTGAAAGTACATGAAGGTTTTATCATTAATACTTAGCCAAGGGCGGATACAAGGGGGGGTAAAGGGGGTAATTACACCCCCTGAGATTTGAGAACAATATTTTTTGGGGAAAAAATTTTGTTTTTAATATAAAATTTTAAAAATTAATACTTAAAAATTTGATTTGTATATAAATTCTGGTAAACAACTACAGAATGCACCTTTAAATTGCCGATAATAAAAAAAATTGTATGCTGTGCGACCAGTCACATCAGATTACCCCCCTCCGAGAAACTCCTCTGGATCCGCCACTGTACTTAGCTAATATTTTGATATTAAATGATATTTTTTTATTTTCAGTTGCAGCTCTTGGATCGCTATTTATTGATAGAATTTTTTCTCCTTTAACTACCTAAGTTAATTAATTAAATTAAAATATTTATTTAAAAAAAAATTATGATTTTTTATTTTCTTTTTATTTAAAATTTTCAGGTCTTTTCCGTCTTCTGAGATCATTCAGTTACAAACAAAATATAATGGTCTAAAATCCGAAGAGAGGTCGATTTGCACTCAGCTGTTTAATGGATGAAAAATATTTTACATGAAATTTAATATGTTAAAAAAAAAAAATCGTGAATAGGTTGCCTGAAAAATTACCGCGTGTAAACTATAATTATTTACAAAATTTAAAAACTAATTTTTTTTTTCAAAATTGCACCCGTTTGTTTAAGAAACAATTTAAGCACCAATCGAAAGTATGAATCCTCTAGAATATGCCGGCATTGGGTTGCCTTTTGTTTTCCTGTGATAACTATGAGTTGCCAGGTATAAACAGGCAACTCAAAATTAATAACCTGCACCGGTGTGTTTAATAAATAAACCTTACATCAAAATATAGATATTTATATAACCAATACAATGATGTACGTTTGCCTACGGAAAACCTCTGCGGAATTCCGGTTTCCGCGGTTACATTACTGATCCACTTTTTCGGTTTTTTTTTTTTTTTTTTTTTTGATTTTCTCAAAATTCCCACTTACGATTTTGATTAAAATTCAAAAGTCAATTATTTTTTAGTCTCTCTTTAAAATGTATATTCTCATTTTGGGAAAAAAATCTTTTGAAGACCACTTTACTCTTTTTCAAGGTGTGTTATAAAGACTTATTTTTCTTGTGTTTTTTTTTTTTTTTTTTTATCTAAACGATATAAAAGCAAAAGCATTTTAAATACTTATTTCTTGATAAAATATACCTTTTTTTTTTTAGTAGACTTTGAAATGTTCTGACGCATGAATGCGTATTATGAAATGAATATGGATTATAAAGAAAGTGAGTCTTGTTTAAATTTTTGTTTAAAAGATAGCCCACGTCTTATTATTCTCTAAAGTAAGTGGTGTATAGTTCTTTTTAACTTCTGCTATTTGACAAACTACAATTGACTCTTGAAATGAGATATTTCCAATATTAAAAACATTATAAAGTGTTACACCTTCAGGGATCCATCGTCACGTATTTTTACTTTCTCGTATATGTCATATATACGGCATATACCGTATAGAAAGTATTGGATTCATGTCAAAAATTCGATGTCGAGATTTTGATGGATCTTCACGTTTTGGAGGTCCCCTGAATCCAAAAAGTGTTTTCGCGACATGGTCTGTCTGTCTCTGTGTGTGTGTGTGTGTGTGTGTTCAATTTTAAGCATGAAGGAATTGAGCTACAAAGTTGTAATTTTATATAAGTTAAACACCCTCCCCCCGGGAGCGTGAAAATAAGCTTTTAATCAAAATCGACCAAAAAGTACTAGTACTTTACTGATATACTTTTTCAGTTTTTCGATTTTGTCAAAATTTTCTCCAACGATTTTTTTTAATTCAAAAATCAATTATTTTTTAGATGCTCTTTAAAATGTATATTTTCATTTTGCCATTGAAATCTTCTGAAAACCACTTTACACTCTTTTGTATTTTCATAGGAAAGATTGGAGAAATAGTTGCCATGGTAACAAAATATAAATAGGTATTTTCTCACATCAGTAAAGTA
>JAKCPI010027107.1:0-15581 GCA_023213315.1 Euborellia annulipes
ATTAAAAAATTTTATTTTTTGCGGCCACCCTAATATACACGTTTTGAGGTCCCCTGAATGCAAAAAGTGGTTTTATGGTCTGTCTGTGTGTGTGGATGTGTGTGTCTATGTTAAATTTTAAGCATGAAGGAATTAAGCTATGAGGCTGAAATTTTATATTTAAGTTAGACACCCCCGCTGGAGTGTGAAAATAAACTTTTGATTAAAATCGGCCAAAAAGTACTAGTACTTTACTGATGTATTTTCTCAGTTTTTTTTTTCTATTTTTTCAAAATTCGCTCTAACGATTTTGATTAAAATTCAAAAATCAATTATTTTTTTTAGATGCTCTTTAAAATGTGTATTCACATTTTGCTCTCAGAATTGTTTGAAGCTTTACTCTTGTACTTCATAGGAAAAAGATAGGAGAATCGAATTTTTGACATGAATCCAATACTTTCTCTCCATAAGCCTATATATATATTACATACATCCATAGGTAAGAGAAAGTAAAAATAAAATGCTAAATATTGGGCAGATTCATTAAGTATTTAATAAATCAGCTGAAACTTTAGTATTTAAGTAAATCAACTTCAGCAAGATCACTTAATTTTAATTCGAGAATAGACCCAATTCTTATTTATATTCTGGTTACAGCTACACAAAAAATTTTTAAATTTATTTATTTTAGTTTAATTGACATTGGGTTTTTTTTTTTATTTGCTCAACTCTACTAGAATGAAAGATTGACATTTTAAATTCTAATTTCGTTTTTGCATTTTGTTGGTTTGTTAGGATGAGGGTGTGTGTGGAGGGGGAGGGGAGGCGAATTCACCCTATAGTCGAACTAATAAATCACTAATTCCAATGGTGGGAGTCAGCACTCTTTTTTACTTTTTTAATAAAATTTCCATTTTCATTCTCTATAATTCATATCATGTAAATTATACAAGAGGGAGAATAAAAATTGTATTTAGTTAAAAAAATTTTCTAATGAACAACATATTAAGGGGGAGGGAAAGTTATTTAAATAATATAATAAGGATTGAATATCTATCTGCTTGAAATTCCTTTGAAATAAAGGTAAGTTTCTAATTATATTTGCAACGATTGCCTCCTTCTTTTTCGTTGCGGAAGTTGTTAGTGGGAAAGAGAGAAGAGGGTGCGAGAGTCATTATCGTCAACCAGATTTGTCATATTATCATTCCTATCAAAATGAGAGGGAGAGGATGTCGAAAACAAGAGAGATAACTTGAGGAAAAGGCAATTTGTCAGCTCGGTTGAAATTCATCGCCATAGACCGGATTTCTTTGCAAGGGGGATTTCGTGGATGGGCACCCCCTCCCCTCCCTCTCTTCCACCTTTTGCCGGGGTTGTGGTCGATCGGTTTCTGTCAAAATGGGTTGCGAGATAAATATCAGCTTAGAAAATTGAATCAATCAATTTTTATCAACATCTAAATCAAAACATTAAACACCTTTGTTAGAATATAGTTTCTTCTTTAAATAAATAAATAAATAAATAAATAATCAATGCCTTTTTACTTTCTCTTACCTAGATGTATATGTTAATATAGCCCCTAAATATATATATGAGCCCGTTAAAGCACAAGTGGTGTAACTCCGCTTTTTTATATTTTTGAGTTAGGCATGATACCGTGTAGAGAAAAATTTGTTCTGTTTAATTTACTAATTGTGTATATCCTAGTCCTGTTACTGGAGTTTTAATAAATACAATATTAAAAAGTACAATGTTGATTTTTATATAAACATTCTAGTTAACCATTCTATAACTCAAAACAATGGAAACTGGACTTACACCACTTGTGCTTTAACGGGCTCATATATACAAAGTATTGGATTCATGTCAAAAATTCGATGTCGAGATTTTGATGGATATACACGTTTTGAGGCCCAAAAAAGTGGATTTTGATAAATGGTCTGTCTCTGTGTCTGAGAACAAAATATCTCAAGAGGATGGCAAAGCCCGCCTGGGATCCGAACCCACTCCCTTTGGGTTCTTTAGAGCCCGTTGGTGAGGGTAAATGAAAATCAGCGACACATATTTGCATGAACGAAAAAGAAAAAGGGATGAACGAATGGCTTTTAATAGTGTTTTATTTCTGGAGATGATAGGTCTAAAGTAAAATTTGATGCCCCAAATCGAGATTATTGGGAATAGTGACATGAAGCAAGGTTATATTCATTGTCATTCTGATTTCGAATTTGTTCATCAAAATAAATCTTATTTATCAGATGAATCGTTATTTAATTAAAGATTGATTCGTTGATATTGCTTTTGTATTAAAAATAATAATAAGAAAAAAAAGTAATAAAAATAGTAGAAAAATAAAAAAATAAATAGTTTATAATTACCTATTTATTATTATTCTTATAGTCATTTTATGAAAACTCATTTGACACTTATTTAAAAAAAAAACTCACTTCACTTTAAACAAATTACTAATATATAGATAAATATAACACTTTAATAAATTGCACATAATTAAAACAATGACATGTAAATCTGTCCAAGAAAAGAGGACAGTGAAGTTAGAGACAATAGAAACGATATTGGTGATGATTAGGTAATTATTCGTCAGAGGGCAACACTGAATTTTTTTAAATATGATATTATTTAGGCCTAATAAAAATAATTTGGCATTTACTTAATTATTAATAGTTAAAATAAATATTTATAAATATTAATTTTAAAAATTTAGACTAAATCTTAATTTAATAGTCACTAATCAAAAGATAGCCACGATACTCCACTCAGCTAAGATTTGAAGCTGTGTTCATCTCAAACACCAAAACATACATCATTAGTATCAATTACGAATAATTTTTTTTTTTTTTTTTTAAGTTTTTTAGAAAACCTAGACTTTAAACTATGCTACACAATGATCCAGGCACATTTATTTATTCCATTTAGTATCTATTTTTTTCCTTCTTGGCTGCATATGCCATTTTAGGAGTTTATTGAATATTTATGCATTTAAATTATATTATACCGATGGCTAATCCAATTGATTTAAATAAATTTTCATTCGAGTGACTGGTATGCGGACTTTGTTTTTTAGATTGTCTATATTGACATTGTTCGAATACATGATTTTTTTTAAAGAAGTTTATTTAAAGTCTTTTTCTGCCTCTGAAGCCATTTACAGTAGATCTCTACCCAGTTTTCTAAATTAAAAGAGGCTTAATTCAATGATTTTCAATTTTCAAAAATTTTTTGACGGTTTTGAGATCTGGAAAAATTTGCGCATTTTTTCTAACTAAAATCTTCATATTGACTATACTCCCGTGCATATCTATTTAGATTTGGAAAATTTCATGGGGGGAGACGGGCCTCCTTGGCATTGGTATCCAAATGCCTTAAATAAAATCATCGGACCCGGACTGCCTGGGATCCGAACCCCCGACCCTTGGTATACAAGGTAGGTGCGCTACCAACGCCAAGCCCGGGTGCCTATATCCATCTTATTAAATTGTTCTATTCATCCAGGGCTCTAACGGGTCATGGTGGGATATGGATTATATTTTCACCATCACTCTCCCAAAAAATTATTGCATTTTAAATGTAAACAGGCGTAAATTTGATTCAGAGGGAAAGAATTGATGAAAATACAGTATTGTTATTCAAAAGCTAATGATGATGAGTTAGAGCTTAAGAAGCCCGAAACCCCTCAGAGGAAAAAATGTAATTAAAATAATTAATATTTGTCATTTTAAGCTAATTTCTAATAAATAATTATAGAATAATTGATTAAAGTAATCAACCTCAAAACCTTTCTAAATTTACATTTATGTAATTAAAAAAATAAAATTTTAATGACTTTCGGTCATCTTTTAGTAATTTACAATGACCATAGAGTTAAGTTGATTTTGAACATTTATCTGAAATCGCTTTTTTTTAAACCTCGTTTTTAAAATGTCTGTCAATCACACAAAGCCTCGTGAATAATGGCAGGGATCTTGATCTCAATTCAGAATGAATCACGAAATGACAGCCAACAAAAATAGTGGAATTGTGATTGCTAAGATAAAATTATGAAATTTAAAAAAAAAATGAGGAAGGCAGTAGTACAATTAAAAGATGAAAAAATAAAAGACTTTTTTGAGATCGAAATAATTAATCTCACCTTGTCATACACGATCAAATATTTCGGCTCGAAAGAAGTCTTATTTTTTTTTTAACATAGAAGATATGATATTTGTAGAAAAGCATATATTCAGATGCTTTACTTGAATTTTGTGTTTTCGTGCAAGTGGAAAAAATAATTTTGTAGAAAATTATTGTCGGAAATTTTTATTGGAATGACGTTTGAATTGAAATTATATGTATAGTTTCGATCAATAATATCACCATCATCAGGTCTGCGAAAGCAGAAAATTTTCGTGTTACACTGTAAAAAAATCTGGTGTGACTGGCGCACAGCACACAACTTTCTCTTACCTTCGGTAATCGAAAGTTGTGTACTGTGCTTGTCACACCAGATTTTTTGTGTCGACATATATTTAGTTCCCGACAGTACGGAACATTGGAATTCAGATGTAAAATTTATAAGTATGGGAAAATATTTATATTTTGTTACCATGACAACCATTTCTCCTATCTTCCCTATGAAATACAAGAGTAAAGTGGTCTTCAGAAGATTTCAATCGCAAAATGAGAATATACATTTTAAAGAGCATCTAAAAATAATTGATTTTTGAATTTAAAAAAAAATCGTTGGAGCAAATTTTGAGAAAATCGAAAAAAACTGAAAAAGTACATCAGTAAAGTACTAGTAATCTTTGGCCGATTTTGATTAAAAGCTTATTTTCCGGTCCCGGGGGGTGTTTAAGTTAAATATAGAATTTCAACCTCGTAGCTCAATTCCTTCATGCTTAAAATTGAACACAGACACACCCACCCACCCACCCACCCACCCACAGACAGACCATGTCGCGAAAACCACTTTTTTGGATTCAGGGGACCTCAAAACGTGAAGATCCATCAAAATCTCGACATCGAATTTTTGACATGAATCCAATACTTTCTCTCTATATATATATTACATATATACATAGGTAAGAGAAAGTAAAAATTTGTTGATATATGAAAATTTTCTGTTTTCGTAGACCTGATGAGGGTCATACTGTTGACCGAAACTATATAAATAATTGCAATTCAGTCGTCATTCCAATAAAAATCTCCGACAATAATTTTCTTCAAAATTACTTTTTCACTTGCAACACAAAATTCGAATAAACCTCCTGAATTTCCTTCAATAGAAGATATGTTTTTAATAAAATATCGCTTTCATTTTCCTATGTAAAATATTATCATGTAAAAAATGTAAAATTAAGAAAAAAAAAAGAAAATTAAAGCTATAGTTGCGTGGAATGGAGTCAGCCATGGAAAATAAAAAACAAATTTATTCTGTAGACGTTTCGAGCGCCCGTCGCGCTCTTTCTCGGAACAGTATAAGTGTCAAATATTACTTATGGTAGTGACAAGATAGTCGGTTGACATTATTAAACAATCTCAAAAAACATTAACAATGTATTCGTTGAAAGACTTAACAATGATCTTAATATCAGTCTTTCCATGAATACATTGTTAATGTTTGTTGTTTAATAATGTCAACCGACTATCTTGTCACTACCATCTGTAATATTTGACACTTATACTGTCCGGAGGAAGAGCGCGACGGGCGCTCGAAACGTCGACAGAATAAATTTGTTTTTTATTTTCCTTGGCTGACTCCATTCCCCGCAACTATAGTTAATACTCACAGCCAGTATAATAATTGAAAATTACAGCTTTTGGTTAAATTTCTTTTACAAGCGATTATAATATTTCTGTCATCAATGTTTATTTAATTTGTAATGTGTTAGTTTAGATCTAGCCACCGAAAACCGGTGGTTAATAAATTTAATTATTTATATTCTAAAGTCTTATATAATTAATTATTTTTAAGGAAGAGTATTTTGTTGGTGAAAGAGGATTTTGGTTGGGAAACTTCCCCCACTAGGATTTAGATGTGATTAACTATACAAGGGGTGTGGAGAGCTTATTAATTTTAAAAGATTGCAAGATTAGGGAATTAAAAAACGCGAGTTAAATAAATAAGTTATTATACAATATCAAATATGATAATTCATTAAAAATTCCCAAAACAAGAATAAAAAGGAAGAAACTAAAATGACCATAACCGCCACCAGAATAAAAATTAGATCCTTAAAAAAAAAGAAGAAGAAAAAGTAAGAGTGAATGGTGTTAGTTGTTGACATGTACCATGTCGAACTGGAACCGAGGTCGGTGATTTGCTCCTTTTTTCAGCTTGACGAGACGCACTGGAGGTGGCGGAGGTGGTGCTGGAGAAGAAGCCAACTCCAAAGAATCCGAGGAACTCGTGTTACCGCCCAACGGTCGTGCTACCCGAGATGAATGCTGCAGAGGATGTTGCTGTAGCGGCGGAGGCGGGTGATGCTGTGGTCCTGACTGCTGCCGGGGACGAGGCTAAGAAGGGACACCGAGCATTCTAACTACACTCTCCAAACAACTACCAACGACTAATAAACTAAAGAACACTCCTCCTCCTCCTTCCTCTTTATGGAAATACTATTAATACTTTCTGAAAATATTTATTTATAAGGGATGAGTTGTTTGATGTATAGTTAGCCAAAACTTTTAGTTTGTTTGAATTGTTTCATGTAGAGTTACTAAAGCATATAAAAAGTTAGATCTTGAATTTTTTATAGATTTTTAAAAATGTTCACTTTCTTTTGTTAAGCATGTTTAGCAAAATCCCAAAATCAAATTTCAATCAAAAATAAATAAAAATTAGATAAGAAGAAATTCGTTGACTGAGTGATAATCAACTAGAACAGGAGGATGTAGTCAGTCAGCATGGAATAAAAAATCTTATTTAAATTTTGTCGACGTTTCGGAAAGGTATCCTTCCCATCTTCAGGATTATAAATTGTTAATGTTGCTTAGATGGATACATAGCGGTTCATTATAAATTTGCATATACCATTAAATGACAATTGTATGTATAAGAGAAAAAAAAGAGAAAGAAAATTCAGCCCAGTACCTACTACAATTCTGTTTATTAAAACTTTTGTGGTTTGTATTATTATTATTATGGGAGTTTTTAATTATAGACCACATTTTGTTATAAATTATTTATTAAAAATATAAATACAGTACAACGTTTCGACTGTTTATTCAGCGAAATGTTTTAATTTAAAAAAATAAAAAGTGTAAATAATAATAAATCAATCTCTTATACAAACAATTGTCATTTAATGGTATAAGTAAATTTATTTTATATTTTTGTATGAACAGCTATGCATCCATCTAAGCAACATTAACAATTCATCGTCCTAAAGATGGGAACGATGCGTGCCCGAAACGTCAACGAAATTTAAAAAATATTTTTTATTCCATCCTGGCTGCTTACATCCTCCAGTTCCTGTAAAAAAAAAAAAAATTATCATTAATTCAGAATTAATAAACGCTGTCTAATCTCGAATCATTTTCAGTCTCGATTTAAAAAAAAAAAATGTATAAATTCAAATTATGGAAAAGAAATTTAAGACCCTTGGACTATGGCTCAGAGGTGGCTTCTGGTGCCAAAGATCATCCCGTCCCAGGCGAGATATTTATCTGTTATTTCAATTGTATTGGATACCAATCAATTGAAATAAAAAGAGACGGGGTCTATATGGCCTCAGATGCCGAAAAAGAAAATAAAAAAAAAAAGAAATCTAAGATTCGAGAAATTTTATTCATCAGCCAAAACCTAAATTTTGTTAAAAAATATTTTTATTACGGCCGCCATTTGGAATAATGGTTATGGTAACTTCAATGGGGTCGTGGATTTAATCCGAATCAATTTAATTGAAAGTTAATTACAAATTTAAACTATCTCTATAGAGTAGTCTTGGTAATCCGGATTTTGATACTCCGGCAAACCGACTAATCCTGCGTGTTGAAAAGCCACAATTTTTTCAAAATATATAAAAAATAATTATACTGCCGTTTATTGTTACATATTATTTGAGAAATAATAGTCAGCATGTCTAGTGGACAACGAAGTTTCAATTGAAACTAAGTTAGAGGCAATAAGAAGAGCAGATAAATGGACAAACTTTGTAAGTGGGGAAATTTTGCATTACAGGCTTATTAAATGTTTCGGGTAATTCGGCATTTTCAGAATCCGGGTCGGTCTCGTTTAGGCCATATTAGCAAAACTCTACTGAAAATAAATAAATCGGATGCTAATATTCAAATAATTTCCAAAACCAATTATAAAAAAAAATCTCAACTTGATATTTTGTTTCTGTTTTAATTTGTAATTATTAATTTAATATTTACGCATTTAAAAGTAAATTCTGACATGGGTTCTTCTGTATATTTAGTCAAACCCTTTCTCAATTTTGTTGAAGATGAATTTATAAGCACTTGAACAAGCGTTCGAATATATGAATATTCATTTATGCCGGAGGGGTAGAGAAGAGGCCGTAGTTAACCATTCACTGGGCCGTATGTTCTAAACCTCTTAGATAGTCTCGGAACTAAAAGGAATTTGTGTTTGCAATTTCCATTGAAATTCACTTAACATTTCAAGAATTTCTCTTCCACTTATCATCCAACCATTAATATTACATTTTAAATGACGATAAATATTTGAATTTAGAAAAATTTAATTAATTTAAGAAAGAAAAAGAAAAGTTGTGCAAAATTATGAATAGAATGAATTTTATATGGAAATTATTTTACAAAAGTTAAAGAGATATTTTGATTTTTCAGATTCAGCCGATTTCTGTAGCGTTTTAATATAATATGTTGACATGGGAAACTTGGTATTATAGCTTTCTAGTTAATAGGGTCGCTTTAAGGACAGACAGACAAACCAAGTTAAGTAAATGAGCAATGCAGATAGTTTTATTTCATATTTTTTTTTAACCAAGGCCAAGTTAATGTGGGAAACAAGTATGTATCCTCACCAAGTTGTATTGGATAATGTTCATAATGTTTCACTTGAAACCCACACCGCAATCCTTAAATTTAATATTTGTAAGGATATAACAACGATGTAACGACCACTAATAATGTAAAATAATATTCACCGAATCCATGTAATGAGCTCAGGCTCTAAATACATTATATAATAAATAAAAAAAAAAAAAATTTAATATTTGTTTTGGAGAAGATGGTCCCATATGTGACCGAAACGTCGGCCCTAGTTTGAATAAAAATGAAATAAAACTAGCTGAATTGTTTATTTTTCCTACCTAAATTAAATACAAATAGAACATTCAGCTATATTATATAGCCTATATACCTCATTCAAACAAGTTTATGTATTAATTAATTATTATTAATATTTAAAATTCCCACCAGGAACTCCGTTTATTTACTTCTTAAATTCAACCGACCTCTAGTCGTAGCCATCTACCGGCAGCCCGTGAAGTTACAATATTTCCTAACTCCTAGCTAATGAACCAATCCTATGACTAGTTCCACCCGGGTCCTTTTGCCACCTTGAGATCTGCTTGAGGAGGGACTCCCTCAGCACCGGCGTGTAGCCTACTCCTTTCGAAGAATGCATCACTGAGAGGGAACCTTCATTACGTCCCTTCCACAGGACGGGCTCTCACAGCAACTCCATCTCTAGAGCCGCCTGGGAACTATTGTGGTGGGATCCAAAATCCGAATCCAGGATGGACTTAAGAATTTGTTTTCAATCCCGCACGCCTAAGAAGCCAAGATCTATCTCCTGGGGGTCGACATCCTAGCCCGCAACCCCCTCCTACATAATAAATAACGTTTAAAGACTATATGGCCGAGGACAATACTTTCTCTCTATATTTCATATATAGGGTAAGAGAAAGTAAAAATGTATAAATCAAATGTTTTCCTGATGATATCTATTATTCCTATTATAAATAAATAATATACGCAGCAAAGGGTGGTTTGCTTCCAATACTCTCTTAAGTAAATAAAATTCTATTCTTCTTATCAATTTCCTTATGATGTGAAATCTAACTGAAGATAAATTTAATTTATTTTTTATTTAAGTTAAAAAAAAGAGAATATTCCATTTATGGGAATATATTTCCTCTCTTCAAATAAAATGCTTTTAAAAATTAAAATGTTTCATCACGTTCGGAAGAGCGAATTTAAATTAACCCCATTTTTAAAAGAATAAAAATAAAATATACCTATAAAAACAAAATTGTTCTAGATCTTAATTGAAACGAATCATAACACTCACTCGCTCATCCGCCGCCATTTTATTATTAATTATATATGGAAGAAGATATGAAATCGAGTTTCTCAACCAAAAACATTTAATTAATAATTGTCTATTCATTTCCAAATATTTCATTGCCCACTTAATTCCATAATTAATCCTTTTCTTTTGGACTCAAATAAATCGCCTTTATTGCATAGTGGGGCGTTTCGGTCACAACTGCAGACCTTCATCAGACACAAATGCTTAATAAGACTTAAGGAGATAAAAAAATCCAAGACATATGCAACCAAAAATATTTCTTTTATTGTTGCCGTTCCAGGCTGTCGTTTCGCCACTGGTTTAGGACATCTTCAAAGCCGGAGGGCAATAATAAATGAAAATTACAATTTCAGCGACGCCGAAACGTCAGCCTGGAACGTCAACAATAAAAGAAATAATTTTGGCTGCATATGTCTTTGATATTTTTTTTACTCCTTACTAATACTTCCAGCCACAAAGGCATACCTCACAATTAATAAGACTTGTCATAATTAACAAAATACAACAGGTACGAAATTACAAAATGATAAAAATAAAATAATTAATACTTTGTGCTGTAATTCGATAGCTTTAGTGAATGCCGATAATTTTATTAATTATGACAAGTCTTACTAAACAATTGTGACTAATGAAAGCTTTCATTGTGACCGAAATGTTACCAATTTGCAGGAATAAAGGTAATTTAGCTTAAAAAGGACCCAAATTTATTTACTCTCATATTAGCCTATAGTCTATATATAATGCCATTAACTTATCAATTAAAAAAATTTCTTCATTTTTATATTCTTTATTGGGCTGTTTAATTATGGCGTGAAATTAGCTATTATAGTAAAATATTTACACGCTATCTGTCAAAAAAGGGCAATATCTCGTTTTTTTTTATAAATTTTCTATTTAATTACTATAAAACGCAATTTATAGCTGCGATGATATATTAATATAAGATGGTAGAAAAATGGGAGACGCAACTAAAATTTTTTCTTTATTTATTTAATCCGCACAGCTGACGTTTCGGTTCCGTGTGTGAACCATCTTCAGAGCTGGGAAAAGTTATTATAAAAGTGTCATAGTGGATTTTATACATTATTGAACCAAACCTTTATATAATAAAAATATACATAGTGCCTGGTCATCGCACAGTGTGTATATATTTATTATATAAAGGTTTGGTTCAACAATGTATTAAATCCACTATGACACTGTTATAATGACTTTTTACCAGATGGTTCAAACACGCAACCGAAAGGTCAGTTGTCCAGATTAAATAAAGAAAGAAAAAAATTAGTTGCGTCTCCCATTTTTCTACCCTCTTATTTAATTACTAATTATGTGAGATTTATTTTTGCTGAAGAATGTAGATTCAGGAAAAATTCATCTTAAAATTTTGTTACTGAATACGGAGCCTAAAAAAATTTTCAAGTCTAAATAAGAAAAATTGAATTGTTGAATTTAGAATAGAAATAATGCTATTTTTTTTTTCTGATAATTTCTCATCAAACGTAATTATTGTTGACGTATTTACAATTAAAGCCATCCCAATCCTGATAATTCATTCAACTAGTATTTGATATTTTACTAAATTCGAAGACATATAATTCGTAAGCATTTCCATCAAATAGAGGATCATTCCACAATCCACAACCACAACACCAAGAGGCAGGAATAAGGAGTGATTATAGTTTGAGGCATGCACGACAGGCCAAGGGCAGGCACCTGAGGGCAGAGGAAGTCTTCGAGCAGGTAGAAGGACTGCGGTGCCGTTGGTGCAGGTGCTCCAGGGGTCTGGACGGCGCCTGAAGTTGGACCACTCGGAGGGGGTGGGCGCATCAACGCGCCGAGGCTCCGCCACCGACGCTGAGGTGCTGGGTTCGATGTCGGTTCAATGGCTGGATCTGGAGGTTCCTTGCCGTTGCCGGCAGCAGCTGGAGGACGGGGCCTTCGGGCCCACCACGGTGTCGTTATCAGCGACCATTTTTTCGATATTGTTCCCGAGCTGCCGAAGAACAGTTGTGTTGTCAAGAGAAGCACACGTCACGATAGAGGAGAAAGAAAGACAGAGAAGATAAAGATTGAAGAAGATAAAAAAAAGAAGACAGCAGCTATGAAGAATTTTTCTTGAAATTAATTAATTATATTTTATAAAAATATTATAGTATGATATTAATACAAAATCATCAAATCCACTTTCAAATATATTTTAAGAGTTTCATAAAAGCAACAGTTATAGTTGGCTATGTATAATAATAAAATTAGTAAAACTCTTCCTCAGTGTTAAACTTGATAAGAGAGTCAAATACGATCTAATAATTAGGGTTTTCCAACCCGGAGCTTAAGAAATAAGTATCAATTTTTAATGAAGATAAAAAGGGTTAAATCTTATTGAGCCCTGAATTAAAATTTCTTAGGGGAAGGGGGTATTCTTTTGAGTCAAGACTTGCTCGTCTCGCGGTATTTACAATCTGAAGGTAGAATATAGAGCTGTGGGGTTAGGGCAGGACTTTGAATTAAAAGTATAAATGAAGATACAGTATGATTAAAAGTAAAACAACAGCATTTTACAATATATGCAAAATTATTTTAATTTATACTCTTGAAGTGTCATTTTTAGTATAATATAGGCCTACTTAGTGTATATTTATTTAATGGTATTTTGATATACATACGCTTTATATAAAATTTGGAGTCGCGAGGAATAAAGCCAGCGAGTAGGTGTTAAAAAGTAATGTGAAAACAATCAGCGTTAAAAAATGATATTCTCTAAACAAAGTTTTAACAGCGACGTTAACAGTTGTTTTTATTTCAAAGCTATCAAAATCATAACCTTACTTTTTAGGTTAAGGACGCCATTTTTATTTTAAATACGACGTTATAATAAACGCACCAAATAGAAATGCTTGGACCCCCAGTAGATATTATCTTATACAATGGTTATCGTATAAGTCTTATATGGTCTAAGTTGCCGAAAAGACTGTGTGAATGTGAGTGTGAATGAGAAAAAAGTGTGAATGTTTTTTTTAAAAAAAAATTATTAAACGCACCACCTAGACATGACATTAATTTTTAACACTATTGACTAGAATGTTGACGCTTTGGCTTTAAAGTTTTTGGAACGAAGTTCTTTAACGCGGCTTACACAGAGTGAAATGGGATAAAATGTAACGTAACAAAAATGCGTTCCCAACGCCCGAGCGACGGCGGAGGAAGACGAGATTAGCCGAAGCCTTGGCGAGGCCACGCCCATCTTCTCCTTCTCTTTATTTCCTTCTATCTACCGTAGGCGGCGAGCAAGAGGTTCCAGGGGGCGCAGCTCCCTGACTTACCGTCTATTTAAATAATATTCATATTAAATTATATTCTGAGTTGAAGAAAAGGCGTGAGGAACTTCGTTCATGCCGGGGGTCCCACGACCCCATTCGTTTGCTTTTGTTTACAGAATAACTATTTGAGGCAAGTAAGTATTAAAATGAACTAATGTTGTTTACAGATGTTAAAAGTTAACGTTTTTGCTTGGAGAAATAAAAATTAACGTTTTTTGCTTAGAGAATAGACCTGTATGTGTGTTTATTTCTCGTACTTAAACATCATTAACGCATGCTATTGTTAGAGATTTGAATATTTTTCTTCATTTGAAAGAAAAATAGGATAATAAATTTATTTCATGCAAAGGGTTAGTTTCGCTATCACAATTATAATTCACGAACTTGCTAATTAATTCATGTCATAAACAAATTAATGTATATATTTATTTGAAAAGGATATAGAAACACACTAAGTTTTGTTAAATGAAAGGAAACACTTGAAAAGAGAGAGAGAGATAGAGAAATTGGCGTAGACGTTGATATTAATCTATGAAGTTGTTGTTTGTGAAGTTATTGTAGAGAGCGATGCATTTTGTGGAGAAATACGAGATCTCTTTAAGGGTGTGAGGACGGAAGGGTTTGCAGTTTGTCAAGGGCTGGCGGTTAATTAAATTGGTCCCTGGCTCTCTCAGTTCATTAACTTCACAACCACAACCACACCCTTGGATCCATATCATTAGGCCCAGCCAAGATAGAGCTTTTAGAATCGATCAAGCCTTTCCTAAATATTATACCCTATTTAAGATATTCAATTACTTGTTGAGTTGTAATGGTAAAATTATTTTAGGAAATTTGTTTGTCAAACTAGCTGCGCCCCCTCCAACTGGCTCGGGCTCGTCTTTCCTTAATTTTCGTATTTCGCACATATTATTAATAAATAAAAATTTATAAAGATCTATATCACGTACGGGCTCGTGAAAAAGAAAATGCATATCTCTTAATTAATAAATATTAATTATTAAATGAATATATCGGGTTCATTAAGAACAGAGTACGGTACATTTGAATTCAGATGTAAAATTTATAAAGTGATGCCAAGCGCGGCGAAAGCTCGGGATTGGTGACCCCGAGCAATCAGCGTGTGGAACGCCCCCCAGTTGCCATCGGTACAATGTATATGAAAATTTATATAATAAATAAATAACCCCTAAATGGCCTCTGTAGCCGAAAAGGGTTTAAAAAAAATAAAATAAATAAATAAAAAAATATAACAACGCAAAGGAAACAATAAAATAAAAAAAATTTATAATTATGGGAAAATATTTATATTTTGTTACCAAGGCAACCATTTCTCCTATCTTTCCTATGAAGTACAAGAGAGTCGCCCCGGGCTTGGGGACAGGTAGCGTGCCTACCTTCTATACCGAACGTCGCGGGTTCGGACCCCAGGCAGTCCGATGATTTTATTTAAAATTTTGGATACCAAATGGCTTAATTAGAAATGCCTGAACCCCCAATAGATATTTTCAATACAACGGTTATCGTCAAAAGTCTTATATGGCCTGAGTTGCCGAGAAGACTGTGTGAATGTGTGTATGAGTGTGAGTGTGAATGAGAAAAAAGTGTGAGTGTTAAAAAAAAAAAGTAAAAGAGTAAAGTGGTCTTCTGAATATTTCAATGGTAAAATGAGAATATACATTTTAAAGAGAATCTAAAAAATAATTGATTTTTGAATTTTAATCAAAATCGTTGTAGTGAATTTTGAGAAAAATAAAAAAAAAAAAAAAAACTGAAAAAGTGCATCATTACTAGTACTTTTTGGACGATTTTGTTCAAAAGCTTCGTGTCACGCCCCAGGGGGTGCCTAACTTAAATATAAAATTTCAACCTTCTAGCTCTTTCCGTTCTTGAGATATTTTGTTCACAAGCAGACACACAGAGAGACCATGTCGCGAAAACCACTTTTTGGATTCAGGGGACCTCAAAAGGTGTATATCCATCAA
>JAKCPI010027108.1:0-25594 GCA_023213315.1 Euborellia annulipes
ATTAAATTTCAACTTTACTATTTTTGTCGTCACGGCTTGTGTCGTCATGGCTTGAAGCGTCACAGACTTTGACGTCACGGCTTGTAACGGACATGCTGATAGAAGAGCGAAAAAATGTGAGGCCATCAAATAAAAGTTCACGTAGTATAAAACTTACCCTATATTTTAAAATCATATACTAATCATTTACAATTTGAATTAACATAATATTTGATTTTATAATCTACACAATACCCAGACAGCCTGGAATCTTGCAGTAATATTGCAGGAATCTTACAATTCAATATTTAATCTTGCAGGAACAATGCAGCAACATTGTTGCAATATTCCTATGTCCGCCTCTTTGTAACTTGTAGGAATATTGTGGCAATACTGAATGGAATCTTGTGGCAATATTACAGAAATATTGCAAGTATTGCAGCAATATTACGGAGATATTGTGAGTATTACAGCAATATTACGGGAATATTCCGGCAATATTGGATGGATATTGTGAATATTGCAGCAATGTTACGGGAATATTGTGGCAATATTGCAGGGTAAAAAAAAACTTGTTCATAGAGGGATTTGAACACGAGTTTTTTGCATTTCCAATATTTCCAAATAAATTGAAGAGAAAATAAAGAAGGGAAATATCTGCCAATTCCCACTTTGAGGGATCTCAGCTCTACACTTGATGCTGTCCGTCGCTGTTTCTAGGGATAGGAGGGTCATACCATCTGGCAGTCTTACCTCTATAATATTATATTATAATATAGAGTACCTCTTAAAGGTTAATATCTTTATTATGTTACCACCTTGTACTTCGGGTAATTGTTTAAGAAGTGGTTCAGTGTTTCCTCCTCCAACAGATTGCAGATTGTGGCTTCCAACTCTTTCCATTTATCCAGAGAGTGATATTTCTTATGTTGGGTGATTCTTAAAGATATTGTCAATGAGGTCAAAAAAAAATTGGGGTGTATTCTGGTAAGGCTAAAGAGAAGTCCGAAGACCAACTTTTTAAATACAGAGAATGTTTTTTTTTTTAATTTTGGACACCATAATTATCATTATTATTTAATACATTATTTTATTTTTGTATCACATTCTTTTTTAGTTCAATCATTTAGAAGTATTTCCAGAGTTTCCAAACGGTCTTCAAACAATACAAATCAATGGAAATCCTTTTCTTTGTTCGTGTCAAGAGATCTACAAATTTTGTAGTTTATCTACAAACAGCACTGAAGAATTTTCCTGTAATAAATTGACTGATGAAATTTTCACTTGTATTCATCCTCCAAAATTATGTCAAACAACAACAACAACAATAGAAACAACGACGCCAACAACAACAACAATAACAACTTATGAGTATAGAGAGAGTATTGAGGAATTATCAGAGGAAGATTTTTTTTCTGATCCTGAAAATAACATTGACAACAACAACAACGACAATGTTAATTTATTTATTTATCAATCTACAAACATCACAGATGATAAAAGTATGGCAATGTTAGAAGAGAAGTCTAATTTTATTACCAACCTCCAAGGGGCTTCATTTTCGTGGTATGCACTTACATTTTTGATAATTATCCTAATCATTGCATCTATTATCGTGGGATTTGTTCAATTAATGAAAAGAAAGAGAGGTAAACGAGTATATGGTTCATTTGGAAGGTATCGACAACTCAGGCAATTGCCTGGGGCGCCAGTAATACTTAAAGAACTTCCAAAAGAAGAATATACAGATGTCATAGACATGAATAAACCTACTACAAGTACGATGGGCTCATGCGAAATATGTGGCTTGCATTAATCAACAAGTATGCTGATCAATGTTTGAATGTTCTAATGATCTGCATTGGGGAAACTTTTTTTGGGAGGAGTATAATCTCTTCTAATAAATGTTATATGCTGGTACTGGACAGAATCGGAAGGATTAATGATCCAATTCGCAGATCCAGGAAGATCGGTTCATTAATGGGTGCTGCAAAAACGATCCGATCTGATTTGGAAAACGATCGCTGTACTGATCCGGAAATTCAATCCAGGCCGAATTAGGAGTTTGGATGAAAGATTTAGCTATAAAAAGTTTTCAAAGATTCCTTGGAAAAGAATTAGCGACCCGATCCAGAGAGCAAAAATGTTTTCGATCCACATCCAAGATCCTCCCTAAAAATCCTGGATTGAATCGGATTTAAACCCAAAAGGATTGAAATCCTTGATTATATTTCAAATGATAGTTTTGTTGTTCTGTTCGGGGATAAAAAAAAATTATTCAAAAGTTATGAAGCGCAGAATCCCAAAATAAGATTGGAGGAACTCAAAAGTGCAGAAGCTGAGAATGCCTTAAGGGAGTTCAGGAGCGACGTCTAAACGTACTTAAAAAAAAAAAAACTAGGCTATTAAAAGGAATTTTTCAATGCGGTTTTTTTTTTTTAAATGAATTAAATTCATAGGGGGGGGGGGGGGGGGGGGGGGGGGGGGGGGGGGGGGGGGGGGGGGGGGGGGGGGGGGGGGGGGGGGGGGGGGGGGGGGGGGGGGGGGGGGGGGGGGGGGGGGGGGGGGGGGGGGGGGGGGGGGGGGGGGGGGGGGGGGGGGGGGGGGGGGGGGGGGGGGGGGGGGGGGGGGGGGGGGGGGGGGGGGGGGGGGGGGGGGGGGGGGGGGGGGGGGGGGGGGGGGGGGGGGGGGGGGGGGGGGGGGGGGGGGGGGGGGGGGGGGGGGGGGGGGGGGGGGGGGGGGGGGGGGGGGGGGGGGGGGGGGGGGGGGGGGGGGGGGGGGGGGGGGGGGGGGGGGGGGGGGGGGGGGGGGGGGGGGGGGGGGGGGGGGGGGGGGGGGGGGGGGGGGGGGGGGGGGGGGGGGGGGGGGGGGGGGGGGGGGGGGGGGGGGGGGGGGGGGGGGGGGGGGGGGGGGGGGGGGGGGGGGGGGGGGGGGGGGGGGGGGGGGGGGGGGGGGGGGGGGGGGGGGGGGGGGGGGGGGGGGGGGGGGGGGGGGGGGGGGGGGGGGGGGGGGGGGGGGGGGGGGGGGGGGGGGTAAGAGATTATTGGGACATCAAGCTATAATTTTTTTAATGACTTATTAAAAAATTATCGTAATTAATTTTTTTGTTATCAAGCAAATACAAAAAAACAATCTGTCCCAATAATCTTTAATTTTTAAAAATGAATTTATTGTTATTATTAATCGCATAGTTATTAAGAAATTTTTAAAATAAGCTTAGATGATTTATTTAAAAATCAACTGACAAATTAGTTCAGCATTCTTGCAATAGATGGCAGGCTAGTCTAACAGACGATCCCGTATTAGCCTATATTTATATATTTTTATGCTTTTATAAAAGATACATAATATATAATAACATTTATAAAGTATTTATTGTTAAAAGATCAATGAAAATCAACCAAATGTATTAAATATTATTAGCTACCATTCTGACATCTCTTGGCAAATTTTTGAATTACTTGATTTTTTGGGCATACTTTTTAAGACACACTACGCCCTCTTATCGGGAAAAACATGCGTAACCCCTTCGCTCTTGTTCCACCTTAACAACGGGTCACAAATTAAAGTGGAAGAAAACAAGAGTACAGAAGGAAAAGAGACTGGCAAAACAGACCGTCGAAATTGGAAAACATTCAAGAAACACGGTCTTACCCTGAAGAGAATATGGAAGTCTTATTCTCTACAAATGTAAAAAAAAAAATGGGGAACTATGTTTTAGTCTTAATTTAAAAAAATAAAATAAATAAATGTTACCTACCTGTTAATTGTGTATGTAATTTGAGAATGTTATTGTATTTTGAAAATCATGAATTTTCAACAAATAAGATAATTTTTTTTTTTTAATTTTACCTCTTGGCGGTTTTTGTTTATTTATAGCCGGGGATGTTCTACACGCTTAAGGGCCACCCACCCGAAGTTTCGCTACGTTTCGCTTTACTTAACTGCAACGATCGTGATGACTGTTGCTTTAGACCAATCGCCGCCCACAAGGGGTGTAAGAGCCTGGACCCTATTTCGCATTGGTCGATTTTATTCAAAAGCTTTCACGTCCCATGGGGGTGCCTAACTTAAATATAAAATTTCAATCTCCTAACTCTTTTCGTTCTTCAGATATTTTGTTCACAGACAGACCATGTCGCGAAAACCACTTTTTTTGGATTTAGGGGACCACAAAACGTGTATATCCGTCAAAATCTCGACATCGAATTTTTGACATGAATCCAATACTTTCTCTATATATATATATATTACATATATACATAGGTAAGAGAAAGTAAAAAGTGACAAATTGTTATAACAAAAATGTCATTTTTTTTTTGACAATTATGAAACATGTATTCGACAAATTGTCGCCTGTCAACTATCATTCAGTTCTATTCTCTAAAAACAGACGTTAAAATTTAAAAATCATCAAATGAGTGTTAAAAAGTAATGTAAAAACAATCAGCGTTAAAAAAATGCTATTCTCTAAACAAAGTAAAGTTTTAACAGCGACGTTAACATGTTGACTTTTATTTCAAAGCTATCAAAATCATTTTTTATTTTAAACACGACGTTAAAATATTAAAAACACCCCCTATACATGACATTAAATTTTAACTCTATTTACTAAATACTGTTAACGCTTTGGCTTTAAAATATTTTCTTACAGAATAACTATTTGAGGCAAGGAAGTGTTAAAATGAATTAATGTTGTTTACAGATGTTAAAAGTTAACGTTTTTGCTTAGAGAATTGACCTTATTCAGGTCTATTCTCTAAAAACAGGGGTTAAAACTTAAAATAAACAAATAAGTGTTAAAAAGTAATGTAAGCGTTAAAAAATGCTATTCGAAATCACTTCCTTGCCTCAAATAGCTATTCTGCAAACAAAAGCTTTAAAGCCAAAGCGTTAACATTTAGTAAATAATGTTAAAAATTAATGCCATATCTAGAGGGTGCCTTTAATATTTTAACGTCGTGTTTAAAATAAACCCTTAACCAAAGTAAGTTTATGATTTTGATAGCTTTGAAATAAAAGCAACATGTTAACGTCGCTATTAAAATCTTGTTTAGAGAATAGCATTTTTTTAACGCTGATTGTTTCTACATTACTTTTTAACACCCATTTGTTTATTTTAAATTTTAACGTCTGTTTTTAGAGAATAGACCTGATTGTGAGTTTTATGAGATAGGGCCCAGATTGACTACGACCAGTGGCGCAACCAGGATTTGCTCCTGGGGTTTTTTCGGGGGGGGGGGGCTGATCTCAAAAATTTTTCTCTGAAAATTTTTTTTTTTCGCGGAACCAAATTTTTCCGCCCTGCGGGGAAAATTTTTTTCCAGTCCGTCCGTAAAAATATTTTATCTCTTTTTTTTAGAAACGCTAAAATTTTTGCCTCCCGCGGAACCAAAATTTTTTTCCAGGAGCATTGTAACATTTCCTCTTTTGCGGAACCGAAATGATTTTATTTTTTTCTTTTCTATTTGTAATATATATTTTGATTTTTTTTTTTTAATCTCCTGGGGGGGGGGGGTTAAAACCCTAACCCCCCCCCTGATTGCGCCAGCGACTACGACACTACTCTAATCACTTGCCAGGTCCCTTTAACCTATTAAAATGTCGCTGGTCTCTTTGATTCTTTGTTTTGTGACCTCGATGTTGATATTTATCTAATATATAAACAACTAGATCTTATCATATTATTATATAAAAAAATAAATAATTATAAAATTCTAATTAAATTTCATGAAGCCCTTTTAAATAGTAATTGAATTAAAGGATTAAAATAAAAGAGCAAACGTATAGAGAAGAGTGCAAGTGCGTGTGAGTGACAGAGAGAGGGAGACAGATATGAGATAAGAGCGTTACGGAGAGGGGGAGGTGGGGGGGGGGAGGGCGAAGGTCTCTTTACTACAACTCGTAGTTTAAAAGCGAAAGACACGCGTTTACTTGGGCAGTCAGTTTGTTGCGTTGTTGCTTCCTCACTCGACCAGCGATGAGTCGGCTCAACGGGGTCCCTATTCTATACACAAAAGGCACCTATTATCAAGTGGGCTTCGATGTGGTAAGTAGCGGCTATTCTAATTTAAATTTTATTATTTCCACGAGCTATAGTTTAATTCTAGACACTCTAAATGTTAGAAATCTAGACTAAAAACCACCCTTGTCCAGTGGCGGTCCCAGGATTTTCTCAAGGAGGGGGCCCAATTTTTAAGCTTTTAGACCTATTGTGTATATATATTTCACCTGGATTGGTAGCCCTTTACCAGGGCCGCAGACAGACTTGACGGGCCCCGGGGCTACTTACTAATACGGCCCCCAAAAAAAACTTAGTTTTTTTTAGTATATAAAGGCTATTGTGGCCTTCATGCCAACAATTTTTTAACACATTTTTTTGACACAACTTTTGAAATAGTTATTCATAGCTTACAGGGGCGCCGGAACGAATTTGAATCAGGGGGGGGGGGGCAAAAATTTTTTTTAGAAAATTAAAATAATTTAATATGTTTAAATAGTATAAAACAAATCTACTATAAAACTTTAAAAATTTTAAATAAAATTACAATTTTAATAAAATAAAATTAAAATTTTAAAAAATTTGGTAGTGATTTTATCAAAAATTTTTGGAAAAAATTTGGAAAAAAATGAATTTCTTACTCTTTTAATTTTTTTTTAATTTAGATTTTATTTTTCAAAAGTAAAAATATATCATTTTTAAAAATAAATTAAATAAAAAAGAAATTTTGCCCCCCTCTGCCCCCCCCCCTGTAGGATGCCAGGGGGGGGGGCAATGTACCCTTGCCTCCCCCAAGTTCCGGCGCCTATGATAGCTTACAATATTTATTTAAATAAAGTTAATTAACAATTTTTCAAAATTTCCTAAACAAAGAGTTACAATATTTTATCGAGACCAGATCTGGACAGAGGATTTCCAAAATTTTTTTTGAAAATTAGCCACTGAAATCTGCGTTTTTAGCTATCCTGAGTCGTGATTTGAGGTTAAAAGGCCCCCAGAGGAAAAAATTTCAAGAAAATGATTTTTTTTTAATTGAAATTTTAAGGTGTGTGCTTACAGGGCCCGGGCCCCCAGAGGAAAAAATTTCAAGAAAATGATTTTTTTTTAATTGAAATTTTAACCATGAAAATTATTTTTTATTAGAATTTTAAGGAGGGAGCGCAATGGGCCCGGGCCCCCTCGGAGGGATCGGGCCCCGGGGATATAGCCCCCTTGCTCCCCCCCTGTCTGCGGCTCTGCCAATGACCTAAAATCTATGATGTAGGGAAGGTGAATTCGATATCATATGACAATATTTTAGTTTATCATGTTTTAAGAGACCTCTCCAAAGTTTAGCTCAAAAAAAAATTTTTAAAAATTTCCAAAGCCCTCGGGGCATGGCGTAGAGGTTAGCGTGCTAACCTCGTATACCAAACGTCGCGGGTTCGGACCCCAGGCAGTCCGATGATTTTATTTAAGCCAATTGGATACCAGATGGCTTAAATAAGAATGCCTGGTCCCCATATATGTATATTTATCAATAACGGTTATCGTATAAATTCTTAAATGGCCTGAGTTGCCGAAAAGACTGTGTGAATGTGTGTGTGTGAGTGTGAGTGTGAATGAGAAAAAAGTGTGAATGTTTAAAAAAAAAAAAAAAAAAAAATTTCCAAATTCGTCAAAAATCTATTTATTTGTTTATTTTTTTTTTTTATTTTTTTCTCGTCATGGTCGAATTTTATAGTCGAAAAAAAAAAATAAGTTTCTCAAATTTTCAATTTAAAATATTAATTTTTAAAGGTCGCTCAAAATTTTTTTTTTTTGGCGTACAAGAAAGCATGACAAAGTTAAAAAAAATTGTAAAAAAATGACCAAATATACTGAAATATCATGAATAATATTCATAACTAGGGTTAGATTACCATGATTTATAGAGGCCAGATCCGGACAGACGACTCTAGGGGGGATGGAAAAATTTTTGAAAATCAGGCATTGAAATTTGCTAGTTAAATATTTTTCGAGATCTATATATTTGAATAAGATAATAGTATTCAAAATACCTCGATTCGGACTAAACAAGTCATAGATATATACAACAAGACATGTGAGTGTTTTTTTATTGGTGAGGCCAAAAGGTGTCGGGATGGGGCTTGGAGTGAATCAAGACAGACAGACGGACACTCCGCCATTATATATGGATCGTTGACGTTGATTTTGAAAGTGGTGTAAGTCCATTATAAAAAAAAAAAGAGATTTCACATATTTTATGCTTAATTTAATGTAAATTTTTTATGCATAACTAATTCGTGATAAATTTCTTAAAAAATTCCCATCTTTTATACAACTTAAAATTGGATGGTAAAAGAAATTGCGCAATCATTGATTATGAAAGTGGTATAAGTCCAAAGTAGGTTTGTGTGCTTATAGGGTTTGGAAAAAACTGGAAAATTTTGAAAACCGGTTTTTCGGTTTTTCACAAAGTGGAAAACCGGTAAACCGTTTTTTTTTTTTTTTCAACATCTGAATCTATTTAGAATGCACCACCATTTTTGGAAGCAAAAAATACATAAATATTTCTCTATACATTTCCTATGGAAGAAATGGTAAATTTAGGAATTAATAACTCAAAAAATTGTAGGAATTTCGGGACTCGAGTATTTTTCCTGGACTCTCCATAACGTTCTCTATAAGACTGCAAAATTTCGTCATCCAAAGGAAAGTTGGTCAAACAGAGCGAGACAGAAAGGACGGGCAGACAGACAGACAGACACTTCGCTATTATTATATGGACCGTTTATTTTGAAAGTGGTGTAAGTCCATTTTCTATTGTTTCGATAAAATGAAAGGTTAACATATCTTTATTAGAAAATCTATTTACCGATCAATTTTCAATTGTTCAAAACATGGGAAGTTTCTAAGCAATTTACCACGAGCTAGTTAGTTATACATAGAAAATTTACATTAATTTAAGCATAAATTATGTGGTTTCTCATTAAAAAAAAAAAAAAAATGGACTTACACCACTTTCAAAATTAACGGTCGATGAAATAAAGTTTTTTCGCTTGGGACGGGAAGCGAACCCGAAACCCCAAGCCACTAGAAGGTAATATCTTCTCTCTGAGCCATGGGTCACGGGCTAATTTATAATTTGAATACAAATATTACTGAAGAAAACATTTGAAAAAAATCCCCAATAAAAAAAACTTATTAAAAAATATCACTCTTATCTTGAAGGAAATCAATAAGTGCCGTAACAAGGGTATGAAGGGCCTGAGGCAAGTGTCTAACTAGAATCGTTCTCCAACTCCAGCCAGCGCATTTGATGAAAATTGTGACCTTCATGCCAACATAAATAAAAAAAAGTTATTTAAAAATTTGTCCAAAATTCCCTAAACTTAGGGTTAGCAAAATTTATATTCCACAAATCCTTTCTCTCGTTATAATGACCGATAAATGAAATTATAAGTTAGCATTAAAAATAAAAGGAAATTGATAATATGATTTAAAAAAAAAGTGCAGGAGGTGGATTTGAACTCGCGATGTTTGATTACGTGAGATTGGAAAAAAATATTAGATGCGAACCAATTAACCACTTGAGCCACGCTTTTGTTATTTCTTTAATAGAAAAATAAGCCTTTTGAGAAACATGAAATAAAAAAGTATTAAAAAAATTTTAATATTCCACATATGTTATATCATTTTTCATTAATTTTTATAGGGATTAATAATTTATAAACAAAATGTTAATAGAATTCATAGTTTTCAAATAATTCAATGGACAAACGTCAGATTGTTTATGCCTTGATGTAATTAAACCAAAAACTCTATCTAACATATGATACATGTCATTAATTCTTGAATTCCCCCTGATTCCAGAGAACTAAAGCCCTTTTAATTATATGATCTAATTTGGGAGTTATTAGCGATCAAAGTTAACCTTATTTTCGTCCTTAATGACATCAATAACACTGAATTCTATATTATCGAAAAAGCTTATTTAACATTGTCTGATTAAAACCAAATTTTTACCAGAGATTTATAATTAAATAATGAGTTTTTTTCTAAAGTTTCATTGAGATTGGTAAAGAAATAAATAAAATATTGACTATTTTGTAAATTGAGTTTTAGAATTCGGGATCTCAGTTGCAAGCCCAGAGCCGGTTCATAGACGGCTCTCTTTACCCACTCGGGATTCCGAATTCTAAAACTCAATTTACAAAATAGTCAATATTTTATTTATTTCTTTACCAATCTCAATGAAACTTTAGAAAAAAACTCATTATTTAATTATAAATCTCTGGTAAAAATTTGGTTTTAATCAGACAATGCTAAATAAGCTTTTTCGATAATATAGAAATTCAGTGTTATTGATGTCATTAAGGACGAAAATAAGGTTAACTTTGATCGCTAATAACTCCCAAATTAGATCATATAATTAAAAGGGCTTTAGTTCTCTGGAATCAGGGGGAATTCAAGAATTAATGACATGTATCATATGTTAGATAGAGTTTTTGGTTTAATTACATTAAGACATAAACAATCTGACGTTTGGCCATTGAATTATTTGAAAACTATGAATGCTATTAACATTTTGTTTATAAATTATTAATCCCTATAAAAATTAATGAAAAATGATATATCATATGTGGAATATTAAAATTTTTTTAATACTTCTTTTATTTCATGTTTCTTATATGGCTTATTTGTCTCTAAAAGAACTAAGAAAAGCGTGGCTCAAGTGGTTAAATGGTCCGCTACTAATATTTTTTTCCAATCTCACGTAACCAAACTTCGCGAGTTCAAATCCACCTCCTGCACTTTTTTTTTTATTTTTGTAAAATATATAAAATTATTATTTCAAATTCTGATGTAAAATTATTTTGTTACCATGGCAACCATTTCTCCTATCTTTTCTATGCAGTACAAGAGTAAAGTCTTCAGAAGATTCCAATGCCAAAATGAGAATATACATTTTAAAGAGCATCTAAAAAAATAATTGATTTATGAATTTTAAACAAAATTGTTCCAGTGAATTTTGAGAAGATGGAAAAAAACTGAAAAAGTACATCAGTAAAGTACTAGTATTCTTTGACTGATTTTGTTCAAAAGCTTCGTGTCACGAACCAAATGGGTATCTAACTTAAATATCAAATTTAAACCTCCTAACTCTTTTCGTTCTTCAGATATTTTGATGACACACAGACCATGTTGCAAAAACCACTTTTTTGGATTCATTTTGAGGTCCCCTCAAAACGTGTATATCCATCAAAATCTTGACATCTAATTTTTATCATGAATTCAATACTTTCTCTCTCTATATATTAACATAGGTATATATAGGTAAGAGAAAGTAAAAACAAATAAACTATCAGTTAATTATAGGCCTACATCTGATAATACTGTAGATAGGGTAGTTGGTGTCTTGCATGATTTTAATTTTGCGTTTTCACTTTTTTTTTTTTTTGTCATTATTGATAAACGATTTCTTAATCAAGGACTCTTTTATTATTATTTCGTTCTTGAGATATTTAAAATGTAATAGCTTAAATGGCAAGGAAACAATGATAGTGTTGTCGGGTGAGAAGTTACGCCTCCGTTTTAAGATTTATCTTTCTTTCAATGCAAGTGAAACTTTTTTTTTTTTTAACACACTCTTTTTTTCTCATTCGCACTCAGACTCACACACACATTCAGGACGCTAACCTCTACACCAAACCCGAGGGCAAATTTTGAATTTTGAATTTTAATATATCGGTGGAACTAAATATATCGAGACACAAAAAATGTGGTGTGACAAGCATAGAACCAAGGGCGGATCCAGAGGTGTTTCTCGGGGGGAGGGGGGTTAATCTGGTGTGACGCGTCGCACAGCACACAATTTTTTCTTAATTTCGGTAATTTAAAGGCGCATTCTGTACTTGTTTGCCAGAATATAAATACAAATCAAATTTTTAACTATTAATTTTTAAAATTTTACATTAAAAAAAGTATTTTTTTCAAATCTCGGGGAGGGGGGGTAATTACCGCCTTTACACTCCCCCCCCTTTGTATCCGCCCATGCCTAGAACACAACTTTCGATTACCAAAGGTTAAGAGAAAGTTATGTACTGCGAACAGTCACACCAGATTTTTTTTTGTTTATATGTTTACTTGATAGCCATTTTATTGCTCCAGATAATTGATAATTTCAGATCATTAGTAGGCTTATCACCTCCCTAAGTCAAATATTGCATATTAACGCTTAAAAAAAAAATTCCTTCCTTGTTAAGATAAAGGAGGAAAACACTGGCATAAAATATTCAAAAAAAAAAAAAATAAGTAAATACATTTCTTCTTTTTCCTCCTGATTTAAAAAAAATAAATTCATTTGCTAGGGAGGGAGATTATCTTTACACTTTATTACGTTTTGGGTACCATCTTCAGTAAGCGTCGCGTCGTGTAGTGTGCGTGAACACACACCAGATTTTTTTTGTCCCCGGTTCGTTAAAGTGCGTGTCAAGTGTCAATTTAGCATCGCTAATCTTTTCCTTCTGATCATCATCATCATAATTATTTTGTATTGTCTTTTATTTTCCGAACTGGTTATATATATCTTTTTTTTGGTTTATAGATTAAAATTATATAATAACAAGTTAAATGTGGGATCATTTCCTTTAACTCTTAAATTCATTAAAAAAAATAATGATAGTCCCCATTTGGGGATTTTATTTTTAATTAGTTTAGTTTATAGGTTTAAATGGCCTTCGACACAAAAAGGTCGTTTTGGCCAAATTTTTAATTAGTCTGAAGGTTATTTTAGAGAAATCTCTTTTATTCTACTAGGCTTCTCGTATGATAAAAAAATATCTGGTGTGATCACATCTCTTGACTTGCTCATAATTATTTAAAAAAAAAAAAAAAATTTCAGTGGTCGTTCTTTTGAAACCCCAACAAAAAGTTATAAGCCTTGCTTATGTATTCTAAACAGGCGCCCAGCGGGTGGTCAATTGTAAACAATTAACGATTTTGTTAAATCATTAATCTAATTATTCACTTGACATTAATTCATGCATCTGCATCTTCATTTAACATAATTAAAGGAGTAATTGAAATATTCAGATTAAATTATTCAGATAACAAATCTAATGAGATCGAAAATAAATTTCATTAAGCACAAATTGGAATTTGTTCTAAAACTGGAGACAAAGATTTTCTATTTATTAACGATGAATTTCAAAATAGATCTGGTCTAGGGGATTGTTTAGAAAGCTGTAATTCTTACCGTATTTTCTACTGATCCATTCACTTCTCGGTTTCTGTTTTCTTAAGATAACCTAGGATTATATTTTCATCCATTTCGCACACTATAACTGATTATAATATATTGGTGAGATAATTCCAATAAACAATTTAATTGTTTTAATAAGAAAAGAGGTTCATATATACTCGTATATACGATCTACATCTTTCCTTTTTAAGAACGAGTGAGGTTAACTTTTCTTTCTTTTCATTGTCTAATTAAGAATTAAAATTATCACAATTATTATTCTTTTTAAAGAATTATTTAATTTAATTTTAATTGTAACGGACAATGAATATTTAAAAATTTATAAGTGAATTAAAAAAAAAAATTTTAAGATCATTTTGCTGATGGTGGTTGGTTAAGTCTCTTCAAATTAATTGTTGATAATTTCAGAAATATATTTTTGACATATTATTTAATAATTAATAATCATAGATTTAATAAATTACGATTAATGCCAAAAATATATTATCTTAAAAATTTAAATCAATTGATTGATCAATGTTTTTATAAGAAAAGAAGATATCTATATATGTATACTTATATTCGATCTACATCCTCTAGTTCCTGTGTAAGAATGAAAAATAAAGAGAGAGGTTATAACACATCAATTTTTTTCTTTTTTTTTATATCTAATTAAGAATTAAATCTCACATTTATTATTCTATAAAGAAATTGATAAAATTGAGAATAAGGATTCCCTGCCTAGTAGGGGAGAATCCATTTGTCATTTTAGAAGAGACTTTCTCGCTAATCTCTTTCCGATCAGGATTTATAATTTTCCTCCTTATTCATCTCTCTATCTCAATCAAATCCGCCTTTAAAGTTCAAACTTGTAGGTTATTTCCCTTCCAAAGAGAAAAAAGGCCCCCTACCCGTGACGTTGCGATGGTTTTACCGCCCTGAGGAGGGGAGAAAAGAAAGTGTAATTTTAATTTATTCCGTTTCTTTGAGACAATTTATAAATTATTTTAAATCTTGTAAAGATTGTTTAGAACAGCGTTTTCCAAACTGTGAGGCGCGCCTCCCTAGGGAGGCTCGGTCTAGTCTAAAGGGAGGCGTGAATATTTATTGTGACGTTTCGGCCACTAGTCTAGGCCATCTTCAGGGCCGGAGGCTTAATTTCAAAATTAAAATTTCATTTTTCATTCAGAATTAAAATTTTATTTTTCATTCAAAATTTTCTTTCAAAATTAAAATTTCATTTATTCTCGCCTCCGGTTCTGAAGTGGCCGAAATGGTGCAAAAGAAATAATTTTGGCTGCATATGACTAGGAATTTTTTTTGACTCCGCTTTAATATAAATTTATATTTTTTAGCATTAAAAATTTTTGTTTTTGTGTTATTTTACAAAATGAGGAAGGGGCGGGGGGGGGGAGGCGTCATATGATTAAATATTTTTAAGGGAGGCGTTGTAACATAAAGTTTGGAAACCACTGAACAAGTAATCGGCATACAAAGGAACAGACAAGACGAGTTCTATTCAACATGGTCACACACATCAGACAACAGTCTCTTTAAAATTTAAAGAAAAAAATTCTGGTGTGACTGGTCGCACAGCACACAACTTTCTCTTACCTTCGGTAATCGAAAGTTGTGTTCTGTGCTTGTCAAACTTGGGAAACTAAATATATCTCGACACAAAAAATAACTTCCTCTTAAATGGTTGAACCCGCGATCTCTAACCTTTCCGAGTATCTAACCCATGACCAATGACCTCCAAACAAATGCTCTATCTAGACCAAGTAAATGAAATGGGATCAAAAGGAATATTCTATGCAAATAGAGAATCTTAGATACTCGCTAGTTTAAGGAGACATGGTTATATAAAAAACAAAATTATAGCTATACTATAATACAAGATGATGATTCTCTCTATTATTTTTAAACTTTTCGAACTATGCAATACGCATTTAATACGTCAAGAAAAAAAAAAAAAGATAATAAAGATTATCTTGATTTGAATTGATAATATAGCTCTATAGAAAAAAGACTGGTGAGACTAGACGCACAGCACACTTATCTTCGGTAATTCAAATTTGTGTTCTGTGCTTGTCACACCAGATTTTATATAATTAGTTCCGCCGGTATATTAGAATTCAAGATGTAAAATTTATAAACATGGGAAAATATTTATATTTATACATTTCTTCTATCTTCCCTATGAAGTACAAGAGTGCTTCAAAAGATTTCAAGGGCAAAATGAGAATATATATTTTAAAGAGCATCTAAAAAATGATTGATTTATGAATTTTAAACAAAATCGTTAAAGCGAATTTTGAGAAAATCTGAAAAAGTACATTAGAAAGTACTAGTACTTTTGGCTGATTTTATTTAAAAGCTTATTTTCATGTGCGCGGGGTGGGTACTGAATTTAAATATCATTTTTAATCAGGGGCCTATATAGAGTTTTTCGAGGGAGGAGGAGACGAACTCATTTTTAAATTTAATATTGGAAGTTTTTTTAATATAGCTGGTTAATAATGTAGTAGAAGGAGAATAAAAAGAGAGAGCAGCTAGTTATATTTTCTTTTATTAAAACCTCAGTGCCGACGTTTCGGCCATCCTCAGAGCTATTAATACAGAACAATATACAATGGTCATTAGGAAAATGCAAGCTAAATATTCATCTAATTTGTATAAATTTGTACGCATTTTCCTAATAACCATTGTTCTGTATTAATAGCTCTGAGGATGTTTCTAAACAGGACCGAAACGTCAACACTGAGGATTCTACTTCATTTTTAAATATCCCCCCCCTCCCCCAAACACAAAAATATTTTTAAAATATCGGATATATCTGAGCCCAGAGGGGCCCGGTCCCCCCCCCCCCCAAAGACAAATTTTCATTAAGTTTTTTTTAATCTAAAATTTTTGTTTTCACCTGTGCCAGGGAAAGGGGGGGGGAAGGGCCCCCCCCCTAAAAAATTCAAAATTATTAATTTAAAATAAACTCCAGCATGGGCGAATTTGGCTGGGTGGGGCCATGGGACCAGCTATCATCCGGGGGGGCCTGGAAAGCCCCATATTTTCTCAATTTTTCTTTGGGCAGGGAGCTTTCTGCGGGGGGGGGGCACGAGTCTTCTGGGAGGCCGCCTCCCCCCTCGGGACAAAAGTTTTATTTATAAAAATTTTTTTTTTTAATCGATGCACTTTTTCTAACGAAAATATAATTTAGATATTGGCCATATACCCGTAGATATGTATATAGATTTGAGAAATTTCGGGGGGGGGCCTCGCCTCTCCCCTTATATACGCCCCTGTTTTTCATGATCGTAACCCATTTTCTTCATACTTCATTTTGACACCAACACTTCTTGTCAAGGGAGGTAAAGTATTACGTAACGAATTTGGAGGGAGGGGGATCCGTAAAACTTCAGCGTTACAAGGGGAGGAGGGGGGAGGGTTGAACAACGCGTTACGTAACTGGTATTTTAGCGACTTATTCCGGTACTTTGCGCATCAAAATTGTGACTTTTAGATAAAAATGGCCACTTGAGCGTTACGTAACGTCTAGGGGGGGGTCAAAAATCTTCAAAAATTGCGTTACGTAGTAATACTTGTACGCTCCCAAACGTGTATTTACGTCAAAATCTTTTTGAAAGAATACAATGCTAAACATATATAGTTAAGAGAAAATAAAAATAAAAAAAATTACCTACATAGGAAAAGAACCGAGCCTTGAACTCTAAGATCTAGATTAATTTAATTTTACAGATCAATAATAATATTTTTTTTTTTTTTTATCTACTGTATGTATAACTATCCCTCTAAATTCTATGTTCGTGACAAGTGATTAAATAGATAAAATTTAATAGAAAAAAAAAGAAGTGAAACTTTTAGTTTAGTCGTCCTGTTCTTGTTCTCGGATGGCATTTGGTCTTCTACTCACGGAAGAGGCAACTACAAAAACAATAACCTTAATTTTGACATCAAATGCACTAACGTAAGATGTTTTAGAAAGGATACAGCAATATTAATCTTCGCTCGATGAATTTCAACTAACGAACTAAAAAGCAGAGATAATTGAATCACTCATTGAAGCCCGGTCAACATATCATTATATTATTAATATCACTAACCAACCATTCGCCTTTCTTCCTTGGACCACCCAGAACTGAGTCTTGTCAAGTCAACTATGCCATTGCTGTTAATTTTGGTGAATATAGATATCATGGAAATTGATGGAGTTATTCCATCGTGATTAGAGACTTCAGGAGGCGAAGGTGTTCTCATGTTTTTGCCAAGAGATGGCGTTAAATACCTTCAGGAGTGAGCCAAAAACACAACTCTCACGAAAATTTGTCAATAGATGGCAGGGCTATATTTAATCTCATGCATTTGATTGAATTTCGTTGATCTTTTAATAAAGAATAGTTTATAAATATTATTATATAATCATTTATTATAAAAATGTATAAATATAGGTTAATAGGTGATCTGATAATACCGGCTGTTAGAGAGCTTAACATTCAAATTCATTCGTTTAATTGTAATTTCTTTGATCTTCAATATGTATTGAGCAATATTATTAATTATTTTAAATATTCATCTGACGAATTGAGGATATGTTCTTTTTTTTAACAGTCACACTTTTTTCTCATTCACACTCACACGTGGTCTTTTTGGCAACTTAGGTCATATAAGACTTTTTACGATAACCGTTATTATGAAAATATATATATTGGGGTCCAGGCATTCTTATTTAGCCATTTGGGAGGATATGTTATATATAACTTATAAATACTAAAATATTTGAAAGTGAAATTATCATCAAATTATACGACATGTATGAAATTATAAATCATACAATAAGTACGCTCTTGCGGACATCTGGCCAACTATAACATAACCTCACTTCATCACTTACAGTTAAATGAATATATATAATAAATAATAATATTGAGAAATGCCTATTCAAAATTAAAGGAATTTAAATTAAATTAATGCATTTTTATACTTAGCTGTCTATCATGATGATATAGACACTTGCCAGCTACTGGATGTTCCAGAGGTTTTATATTTTACAATTTCTTTTGGAGTTATAAAATCTCACAATTATAATTATTCTATAATTAATTATATATTAAATTATTAATTTCTGAATTTTTATCATTTATATAGAAGAGGTTATTATATACCTACATATATATACGATCTACATCTCTTAGATTGTGTTTAAGAAAGAGATAGAAGACCACCAACGCCAACAATAAATAAATCTCACATTTATACGTATATTAAATAAAATAAATATTTTTTAATTAATTACGCGGTTTATGTTTGTATATAAAATAATTTTAAAAAAAAAAGAGGCGTGTCTGAAAAGAAGGCAAAAATACGCAAACTGCGAATATAAAGATTTATATTTTATTCTCAAATACCTGTTAATCCGGTTCCATGTGACATCATAGAATGGTTTAATTAATGCAAATTAATTTCATTCTTATATAAAATACCTTCATTTTTTTTATTATTATTTATATGTGAATGAATGGCCTTGGCCTTGAAAGAGAAAGATTTATAAGATTGGATGGGTGACCGATAAAACATTCCGGAGACCGTGGATTTTTTTTTTTTAGTTTTTTCGATAATAACTCCTAAACAATGCTTAATAGTAGACTATTATTGACAAGATATCATATTTCTTTTATTATTTTTAAATTAGTCTAAATATTAATAATTAAAAATAAAATAATGTAATTTTTTTCTAAATTAAATCAATATTTTATAATTTAAAATATGATTAATTTTTAAGGTTAAAACAAAAAGAGAATTTTTTCAAAGAGATGTAGAATATATATCGCCAACTTTGAAATCAAAAAAGTGATTTTTTTTAAGAAAATAGACGAAAAGTAATATGTAATTTGAAGATGTACAAGATTCTAAATATTGATAAATTTCGAAAAGATATTATAGAAATATATTGCTAACAAGTGAGTTTATTCTTTGACTAAAGTTTTTTTTTTTTTTTTAACTAAATTCGTATTCTCGTAATTTGATTTCAAAAGAAGAAAATATTAATTGAACTTCTATGAATATTAAATATCATCATTGTATTTCTTGTGACCCTCTCGAATGTCAAATAGAAATGAGCCCCGCCCCTTGTCTCAATTAACTCTCCTTTAAGGAAATCCGTGTCCTAAGTGTGCATTATTATAGAGTATATAAAATTTCTTATTGTTCTAACTAATAAAACAAGTTTATTTTTATTATTATTATTATATAATAAAATCAAAAATTTTATATTGATTAAAAACTTATAGATAAATAAACACAAAGGTAATATTACAAAATCCCGTTATATTGAACTTCACCTTAACCTTAAATTATATTACAATAATAATTGAAAATAAAATAAAATGAACGCAATGTCCAATTAGTTGGTGACTAAGATTTTTTTGGCAAATTCTCTTTTCCAAGGTCTCTCTAACTTTATAGTCACGGTTTGTTCAATCAATCTCGCAAATTATCCCTTTTCTTGACTTACTTATTTACATTCTTTAGGGCTATGTTTTGAAAAACCTCTGTTTTTTTTTTTTTTTCTAAATGAAGCTCTCTATTGTTATTGAAAAAAATATTTAAATGTTTTCTAAATTAGGCTATATCAAAATTTTATAATTAAATTAATAAAAAAAAAAAAATTATTAATTAAATAATAAATTTTTGAAATTAAAAACCGAAATGAATTCAAAGAGATGTAGTTAATATATCGCCATCTTTGGATATCATTCAAATCAAACTTTTTTGCAAAGTTTTCTCTCTCCTCATTCATTATTAAATAAAATTTAAAGTAAAAATTCCTTTCTTAGAAATTACAATAAAAATTAAGAATAATAATGTGTTTTCCCATACGGTCTGTATTTGATTGAGAGATCTTTTATTGATGACCCATTTTTGAGGTTAAAATGGAATTTGTTACCTTTCCATGGTATGTAGACAGAGTTGGGCAAGATACTCAAAAAAAAGTATCTAAATACAAGATACTTTTTTAGAAATTTTTCGGGAAATATTTGTTTTTCATTTTGACATACAAAATTTCAAAATTTTTTCAAAAATATTTCTTATTAATATATCGATTGTAAGATAGTCAAAAGAAATAAGTATAACAAAATAAAACATAAAGAAACACAAGTGTATATTTGGCATTGACACTCAGAAATAAAAACACTCATAAACATGGGCGTAACTAGGAAATTTGGCTGGGGAGCCATGGCACCAGCCATCCACCGGTGGGTCTGGAAGGCCCATATTGACTCAAATTTACTTGGGTCGGGGAGCTTCCTGGGGGGGACCCCCTAGTTACGCCCATGCTCATAAATAAAACACAGTTCTAAAGCCAAAGTCAGAAAAGTTTGAGGCAGAATGGAAAAAATATTAATACATTAATACATATATAGACTAAATAAGAAGTATAAAATTTAAAAAAGATAAGGCCCAAAAGACATAAAGCAAATATAAAACTCAAAATAGTGTTAAATAGATAGGCGCCAAATTCAAATATGAAAAAATGAAAGTATCTTTTAGAAGTATTTTTTGGAGTCGAAAATATCCAATTTTTAAGTATCAAAATACTAGATACTTTTTTTTAAAGCCAAGTATCTAAATACAAGATATTCGAAACAATGATTTTGTGTATCTGGATACTGCACAACTCTGGATGTAGAATATATATATTAATGATGAAAAAGTATATTCTTTGACTAAACATAATTTCTATATATTTTGTTTATACGATGTATTAATATATTAAGAAAGTTGCTATTTTTCGCATATAATTAAATATTTTTAAGGCTTTAAGGAAAACAACAGAAACGGAAATTAATTATTATTAATAATCAAAATCTCGAGGACGATCACAAAGGCGGACGACACAGCTAGTTATGCATTAATTAAAAGCAAGAACGAACTAGTTGAATCCAGGCATTTAATTAATAGCTTCCGTCATATTTCGTCAGGTAAACAAACAAATAAACAAACAAACAAAAAAAAAAACAAATTGCATAAGCAGTCTCATTTGATGTCAATGTTATTTATTTTTCTTCAAATGGATTATTATCATTATTATTATTATATCAAATTGCTTGTGCTTTTTTGTTTCAAGGTTAAGTCGCGCTGTAAATGATCTCTCCTAACCTAAAATCAATATGTCAATATTATTTCCGGATATAAGAAGCCTTCAATTTTAAATTATTTCAATTGAAGAGTTCATTATAAATTTATAAAAAATAATTTTCTTGTTTGGAATTTCTCGTAAATAAATCGAAAACTATCATATTGGCATTTATTAGATGTATTGTAGGGGATTAATTTCTCTATTAAATGAACACCTATTATACATTCTTTTACATTTTTTGTAAATGACTGGCCATTTCAAACGATATTTATTGTTTTAATGACGATATTTGTGATCCAGACACATTTATTTATTCCATTTGAAGTGTCAGCCCCCCCCCCCCGGCATTTTAATTAGGAACCGACCGAATATTCGGTTTCGGTTACGGCTTCGGCCAGTTTCGGCCAAAAATCATGGTTTCGGCCGTAGTTTCGGTTTCGGCCAAAAAGTAACCGAAACTTTCGGCCGGCCGAAACTTGAGTCTTAAAAAAAAAGGTCAAATGATTTGCACTTGGTAAGGAGAAAAAATTTTTGTCTCCCTAAAAAAAAGGTAAAATGATTTTCACGGAGGGGAAAAAAATTTCAAAAAAAAAAAAATATAAATTTTTTTATAGGAAAGACAAGTTTCGGTTTCGGTTACGGTTTCGGCCGAAACTAAGGTTGAGGCCGAATATTCGGTTTCGGTTTCGGCTGAAAATCTTGTTTCGGTCGGACCCTAATTTTAATATTTAGAACAACTTTATAAATAAAAATATTTTTTAAATTAATCTATAATCTTACTATATACAAAACAAATTTACACTTTGAGGTTAGAACGAAATTGAATTTTTTTCCAAGAGATGTAGAATATATATCTCCATCTTTGAAATCAAATATTAATTTTGTCTGAAAAAAAAAAATTATTATTAGATCTATTATTATTATTATTTTTTTTTTTTGTTTAATTGTAATCTATTATTGCCTTAAAATTTAATAATAATATAGAATTTTTTATAATAAATTTATTAATTTAACAAGACATGTGAGTGTTTTTTATTGATGAGGCCAAACATCCCATGGCCCCCGGGAATCGAACCCAGGATCTCCGCCTTTCCGGGGCATAGGCGTGCTATCCATTGCACCAGGCCACGGACCCTCGACCTGCACCAATAAAACTCACTTCCCCTATTTAGCTAAATTTATTAAATTAAAATTTTATTTTTACTCTGTAAAGACTTTTGATTAAATGGAACTCATTTTAATCTTAATTAGTAAAAATCACTTTCATTGTTGTAATTTTTCTCATTCAATAAAGGGGAAAAAAAAAGTTTATTTTTATTTTTTGTTAAGCTTTGATCTTTTTTTCTTCTCTTCAACAATACTTTCACAAGACCTAGTGAGCTATGGATGGGTTTGTAAAATTTTAAAATAATTCACACGGTTTAGTCACTAGAGGGAGGGGCCCTGGAAATCGTCACTGCCTCTCCCCCTCATTTACTACCAAAAATCTCTTGCCCCTCCCCTGTTAACCATGGGCGTAACTACCGGAGAGAATTTGGCTGGGGGGCCATGGGACCTGCTATCCTCCGGGGGGGCCTTGAAAGCCCCATATTTTCTCAATTTTTCTTGGGACAGGGAGCTTTCTGGAGGGAGGGGGCCACGAGCCTTCTGGGGGGCGGGCTTCTTCCCCTTCCCTCGGCACCCCCTAGTTACGCCCATGCCCATAACCAAATCCTGAGACCGCCATTGGGTTCAGTAAAATTTTTATTTAAATTACAATTTTATTTTAATTTTTATTCTAATAATAAAAAAACGAGGTCAACTCTATATTTTGTTATCATTCGTTTAAAAAATTCTTATCAAAGACAAATAGAAAAGATATCAAAATAAATTTATTATATTAGAATTTTTGTTCTACTGGGAATATCTTTTAAAGGATATATTCCCATGATGTATGTTAAGGTTAGATTTGTTTAAGAAAAAAAAAGGGAAAGTTCTACAACTTTGCTTCTTTTTTTTACATGAATTAGAACACGAGCTACAAATGAACTATTTCAATATTAACATCTCGATAATATGTATAATTATAATAGAAAAAAAAATGACCGAATACTATAATTAACAAGAGAGAAAAAATCACCTCTCATTAAATCCATCCTTCGTAATCATTCTAATAATAAATAAATACTTTTAAAGCCTTAAAATTATTTAAATATATGAAAGCAATGGCAGCAGAGAAACGGAGAAGACTTTGGCAATGTTTGAAAATAAAGATATTCTCTAAATTGAATAGTCAAAGAATAAACTCACTTGCATTGTTTCGTCATTAATATTCGTCTATTGGAAATATTATAAAATGTAGGGCCTAAAGATCCTTTATTTTAATTCTATTTTATAAGCGCATATTCAAAATAGCGTGACATTTCGAGATAAAAATTAATTTCGTTTTAATCTCAAGAAAAAATTGAAAATATCTAGGCCTATATTTTATTTAATATTTTTTTGACAGGATATATCAAATTTCTTTTATTATTATTATTATTATTATTATAATTTAAATTTATATAAATATTATTAATAATTTAAAAATCAAATAATATAATTTGTCTAAATTAAATCAATATTTTAATATAATTTAATAAATGATCAATTTGTGAGGTTAAAACGAAATGGGATTTTTTCCAAGAGATGTAGAATGAATATAGATAGCTATATCGCCTTAAACTCCCTCTCTTCATTTATTTATTTATTATTAAATGAAAATATTAGTAAAATTTAAAATAAATTTCTGTACGCATATTCAAATAAAAATGTAAAAAACAAAAATATTTTAAATAGCCTTTATATTATTTCCAAGGATGTAATGACAAAACAATTCAGGTGAGTTATTTTCTTTGATTAAAAAAAACCTCGAAAGGAGAGAATATAATTTTTTGCTTTTAATAAAATATTGGTCCCTAAGGATGCTATTTATCAAAAGTGAAACGTCGAATTAATAATTTTTTTTATTTTTTATTTTTCAGGGTCGTACATTCGCTGGTTTGATACAAAAATTTGTCGACACTTTTGAAGGTCTAAAGGATTATGAAGCGGCCTATGATACAGAATCTGGAAAGACACGATATTTGGATACGTTAGCGTCTTGCAAAAGAAATTTCCCGCAATATGTCAGAGAATTACAAGGAATCGCTGAAGGATCAAATGTTCCTTTTTATAAAGTACGTGGTATATAGATAGGCAATTAAAAAAAACAGCAGTTGTTAAATTGTTTTTCTTAATTTTACAGCTCTTCTTGCTGAACATGGACGATATTATCCTCCCCGACAGCTCTACCTCGAGATATGGAACCAATCCAGGCACAGGTTGCTCTTCTATCTGCTTAAATCAATTGGATGCCCAAGTCCTCGGGCACACGGAAGACGCCTTAGCGCCAGTACTCAACCATTGGTATTTGGTGAGTGCACATATCAAAGAGGAGGAGCCACAGGGACGTTGGCGTGTCACCGAAGAAAGGTTCACTTCACTCTGTTATGCTGGCTATCTCCCTGGTTTCACCATGTCCTATAACCACCACGGTCTTGTCTATTCTATCAACATTATACAAGCACGGAATCTTGTTCCTGGAAAGACACGTACGTAAATATTCCTTTTTTTTCGTATTTCTATGAAAGGGGGTTTTAATTTATTTGATTTCCATTTCAGCTCGTCTTTTCCTGACTCGAGCTCTTCTAGCTGCTTCAAATTTCGTCCAAGCTCAGGAAATACTCCGAGATCGAGGATGTGGAGCTGCGGAAGCTGTCAGTGTTAATATGACGTTTTTAAAACAAGAAGGTGATCGACTATTTCATAATGCGGAAGTCGCTCCGGATAATGAAGATCAACTCGAATCTCCTCTTAATATTTTGACATCTAGTCCAGGAGAGACCCTCTATCACTGCAACAGGTTAACTACCATCCTCTTTGAAATTGCATTAAGGGATCTCTTGTATTCCATCAGAATTCATAAAAACTATGTCTTCTTTCCTTTATTAGATATGTTGTAAAGGGTAAAACTTAAACTTTTTACGGTCTTTGTTTTCCCTTACATTATTCTATCTATTTTAAATTCCTTTGATTTTTAATCTTTAATTGAAAAATATCATATTTCTCTTGTTATTATTTGTTGAATAGGCAAGAGGGTGCAGACAATTATGGTGCCTCTAATTAATTAAGCACTAGAACGTTTCGGCCGGGCTGCATCCTATCCTCTTCCCTATTC
>JAKCPI010027109.1:0-17191 GCA_023213315.1 Euborellia annulipes
ATTTCGAGATCTTCAATTTGCATAAGATTAAGATTAATATCCAATGAATACCTCATTTCGGATTTGACTAAACATTCTTACACATTTGTTATATATAATTTTATATAATCGACCTGAAAAATATGATTGACAAATAATTATGAAATAGAAAAGAAATATGAACAGATTTATGCGGAGGAACTTTGACAGATGATACAATTTAATTTAATTTTCTTTAGAATCAGAATTCAAGGCGCATGTTTATTCTACCACTGTGCTAAGGACCAAGAACGATGAATAATTTAAAAATATGAAGATTTGTCCTGAAAAATGGTCTGTCTGTCTATCTACGAACAAAATATCTCATGAAAAAAGCTAGGAGGCTGAAATTTGCTATTTAAGTATCCTCCTGGCATGTAACACGAAGCTTTTTAACAAAATCGGCGAGAGTACTATATTTTACTATTGTACTTTTTTTTTTTTAATTTTCTCCAATTTAGCTCCACCGGTTTTGATTAAAATTCATAGATCAATTATTTTTTATGCTCTTTACAATGTATATTTTTATTTTTTTTCTAATTTTCTCATCTCCCAACAGAGATTAACTACAATTATAGAGAGACGGCGGAGACATTGGCAATGTTTGAAAATTTTCACGGCAAGTGGGATTAGAACCCGAGTTGTATAGCAACTCTAGATTCGTAATCCGCAGTTTATCCAATTAGCCACGAGCCTCCTCAAATTTTGCCCTTAAAATTGTTAGAAGCGCATACTTTACTCTTGTACTTCGAAGAAAAGATGCATATAAATATTTTTCTATGTTTATAAATTTTACATCTCAAGTTCTAATAAAATTATAGTGAAACTGGCAGAATGACTACTGGTCAGAGGCCAAAAAATATAATTATATTGGCGGAAACGAAATATATGTCCACACAAAAAAAATCTGGCGTGACAAGCACAGAACATAACTTTCAATTACCGAAAGAAAGAGAAAGTTGTGTGCTATACGATCATCACACCAGATATTTTTTTATTAAAAAAAATATTATTATAATGAAAAATATTATAAATACTGAACCCCAAAGGTCGTCTGTAAATAAATTTACAATTATTTTTAACTAATTATATTAAAATTTTTTCTTTTCAAGATCTTTCGGTGCACAGACTTCGTTTCAATTAATTGGTAATCAGCATAATACCGCTGACGTGTTTTAAATTATCTCTTCTTTAAGATTCTGGGCCAATTTACTTTATTTTATTTTTATCTTATAAATATTATATGTAGTGTTGTGGTTAGTATGACGTGCTATTAAATCGAGACTGGCCGCTCGATCGATCCTCGGCCATTCTGAATTTTTTAAAATGAACTCTGCTCACTTTGTAGAGGAACATTTCTTCTGTTCCCTCTTTTCTGTCCATAAAAAATCAGTTGCTTGCTGAAATTTTCAAAAAAAAAAGTTTAAATATGTAAATGAAAATCAACTGACCACACATTAAGAGGGTTGTCTGTCAATAATTTATTTTCTGTTTTTTATTTTTCAAATTCCCGCATTAATGATTATTATTAAAAAAATTTTCCCTCTTTTTAAGCTAAACACTAGGTGCTACGTATTTTATCGGCATTTATTTTGTATTATTATTCGCTTGCTTCTTATCAAAAATACTTTTATAGTTATTTATAGAATTAATTCTTTAAACGTGTGCAATATTTTGTTATATATATAATAATATAGTATAAGTTTCATTATGCGCCATTAAAAAAAAAATCACGTGATATTCACATCATCCCCCCACCTAATTGATATTTATAAGAATCTTTCTATAGATTCTAAGAGACCAATTCGCTTATTATATTTAGTAAATTTAGGGCACGGAAGTGAAGCAAGAAACCCTCAATTTGGAATCGATTTTTCAATTGCCCTGGCCTGAATTGGGTCAGACGCCCGAGTCTTGAACCAAATCGGGGCCAACAGCAGACAAGAGAAAAGAGAACTGAACTGGCAGGGGAGGAGGGGGGAGGTTTCTCCGCATCCTTCACCATAACTATCTGATTTATTTATGGAGCTTCCCTAGAATTTCATCTACACACAAATAATCTTTTTTTTTATTCTAGTAAATATTTACTTTTGATAATTTTCAAAAATCTGGTGTGACTGGCGCACAGCACACAACTTTCTCTTACCTTCGGCAATCGAAAGTTGTGTTCTATGCTTGTCACACCAGATTTTTTGTGTCGACACATATTTAGTTCCCGACAGTACGGAACATATGAGTTCAGATGTAAAATTTATAAGTATGGGAAAATATTTATATTTTGTTACCATAGCAACCACTTCTATCTTTTCTAAGTAGTACAAGAGTAAAGTGGTCTTCAGAAGATTTCAATTGCAAAATGAGAATATACATTTTAAAGAGCATCTAAAAAATAATTGATTTTTGAATTTAAAAAAAAATCGTTGAACAAATTTTGAAGAAATCGAAAAAAACTGAAAAAGTACATCAGTAAAGTACTAGTACTCTTTGGCCGATTTTGATTAAAAGCTTATTTTTCCGGTCCCGGGCGGTGTTTAACTTAAATATAAAATTTCAACCTCGTAGCTCAATTCCTTCATGTTTAAAATTGAACACAGACATACACACAGACAGACCATGTCGCGAAAACCACTTTTTTGGATTCAGGGGACCTCAAAACGTGAAGATCCATCAAAATCTCGACATCGAATTTTTGACATGAATCCAATACTTTCTCTCTATATATATATATTACATATATACATAGGTAAGAGAAGTAAAAATTAAATATTAACCTTATCGATTACTCGTTTTTTTTTTTTTTTTTTTTCAATCAATTTAGAATTTATTAATATAATATACAGAAAAATTCGTTAAATTTTGAGTTGAGTAAATTGTTCAGACTTCAAGATTCAGGGTTCTTATAAAGAAGACATGATAGGTCTCTGGGCTCTGAGGGTCATAAAACAAGACCTACTTGCGTATTTTATTTTTATTAGTTCCATGAAAAATTCTTGATATTGATTTTGCAAAAAAATGTTTGCCTTTGTCATTTTATAAATTGTGTTTACTTGGGACGAGAGATGGTGTTGGAAAGTTCCTCTTGATTGAAATTATACGTAAGCTTACCTGGAATTTTTTACCTTTTTGCTCTCTATTAGATAGCCTATATTTTGAGGTCCCCTGAGTCCAAAAAAAGTGGGTCCCTCAAATTGGTCTGTCTGTGTATCTGTCTTTCTGCCTGGGAACAAAATATTTCAGGAACGAGAAGAGCTGAGGTTGAAATTTTATATTTGTGTTAGACACCCTCTCCTCCCTCCCACAAGGGGTGAAAATAAGTTGCTTAAATAGTTTTACTTTCTCGTTGCTCAGGGACCCACATCTTGTGGGTACGTGGATGGCGACCACGAGCTACCCGAGCTGGGACTGACAGTCCTTCTTTTCTTTACATGTCTCTCCCTTCCTTCTATATTCGACCGTGCGACGGGCCGGCCTGTTCTATTTCTTCTTGTCGTAAAAAACCCATTCCGCATACCTCTTTCCCGCATTATGGCGGGATTAAGTCGAAGATAGAAGAAGAAGAAGAAGATGTTTACTTTCTCGTATCTACCGGTATTTATCGCATCCCTGCGACAGAAGTGACAGAGCTAAAAAAAACAGAATATACACAAAAAATCTGACTTGTTAGCGAGCGCATCACAAAACTTTCTATCATCGAATTTTCCTCTTAACTTTTTTGAAGTGTGCGGTTCGTCACAGATTTACTCCAAAGGTTGATACAAATCTACAATTTTACATATATGGAGATGTTAAAGCAGTTAAGTTTATAATCCTGAGTTGCAGTAAACTTTTATCAGATTCAAAACAAAAAAATTATCCAACTCCTAAGGAATGAAACGGGAAGCCATCTCAGGATATCCCATTTACTAGTTTCTGAAGCTAATAAATATTTATGAACGACCCGCTTAGAGGCACAAGTCTTCGGTGGTTTGGTCCAAGCAAATTTATAATAGAGAGATTGAGATATCAGCTAAATTGGAATGCTCGAGGTTCAAACATCTTAATCTGGGAGTTTTAATGAACCTCGAGCATTCCAGTTGCTGATATCTCCATCCCTCTATTACAATCACATCACATCCACAACTTCAAGCAATTAGCAAACAAATTTATAATACAATAAGGATTAGAGTGAGGTGGATAGCTGAGTAGATCTTAAACTGTTAGTAAGGAATAAAGGAAAGGTCAATTTCAGCTAGATTTATTAGACACTTCAAGCCAACTTTTTGGTCTGATATACAACCATCTTCAGGGATGAAATGTGTCAACAAAACTCACTTGAAAAGTCGAATGGTGCATTTGTGTAAAATTGTGTTAGATTCTACGTAACCTTGACTCAAAGACTTTGGTTCTTATTTAATGGCAAGAAATTTTTTACACACTTGGTTTTGTTGACACATTTCAGCCCTGAAGATGGTCGTATATCTGACCGAAATGTCGGCTTGAAGAAATAAATCTAGCTGGAATCGCTCATTTCTTTATTCCTTACTACAATAAGGATTGAAGAATGAATTGAAAATAATAATAGTCCCCCTGGATATGACATTTATTTTATACTCCGTTCGATTTCTGTCTTCAGTGATATTTAACTCTAAGAATTTTTATGGTATAGCTAGATGACAATCTTAATAGAACTATAACAATGATAGTGGTATAAAATTTTTGATTAAATCGTCAAGATGATTTTATTTTTTTATTCTGTTTTTTTTTTAATGAATAATAATTTTTTCCTCTCTTTGGGTTTGGTACTTGGTTAGTATCTTGAACCATGGCCAGCCAAAATCTCCGCCCACATATAACCAGCAAGAGAGACGCACACATTCATACAACATCCCCCATACATCTACACATCTATCGGGAGACACGCACATTCATGGCGTCGGTTGGTTTTCAATCGATAGTAGCGCCTGCGCCAAGCTGCGTTTTACATCGTCGTCCTGCTCCTCAACATCGTCCTCGAGCCAGTGCAAACCTTGTGTTGTCTGTGCGGGTGTGTCCAAACTTTTTTTTTTTTTTACTTCGTAAATCGTCACCTTAAAATCATCATGCTCTAATCCGTCCACACAACTTTCACGCGTGTGAATGAATGAGAGTGTGTGTGTGTGTTGATACCATCACAAGTTGTCTTTAAAAATAATTTAAAAAAAAAAAAGGACCGGAATTTTTTTTTTTATTTTTTTTTTTTAAGAAAAAAAAAATAGAAACAGTTTTTTTTTTTTTGATTCGTCGGGGTTGACGTCTTTATAACCTGAGTAGTGAAATTCGGGGAGGGGGCGTGTATGGCGGTAGAAGTAGTGGTGACACGCGTGACTCGGCGTGCATCACGCGTGCTCCGGAGGCGCCACGACGGCGGCCCACAACTCGATGGTGCAAAAGCGCGCCGGCGGCGGCGAGCGCGCACCAACATGCCGCACCATGATCACATACGGCCAATACGGGGCCGGCTATAACAAGCTCTTCACGCAGGTATATCGATCGTGTTTGGTCGCTTTTGTCACGAAATTTGCTTTTTTTTACGACCCCGAAGAAAAAATTTACATCCCCGAAACCTTGGGATGACATCTGGTTCCACCTCATCCCCCCTTCCCCTCTAGCCTTGACCTCTAAAACTAGATATCGTCGGCCTAATTTTAACAGGGGATGGTTTTTCTCTTCAACAATTAAATAAGATGAAATTAAATATTTTTTTTCCATTAAGTCTGATTCGGATATTTATACTAGAAATAACCCTCTCTATTCCCTTTAATCTCGCTACACCCTAGTTTGAAATTTAAATAAATTCAAGACAAAATCAGAATTTTCTACTTTTCTAGTATTTAATATTTTTTATCAAATATTTTAAATAACCAATAATTTCAATCGATTTACTTGGCCTATTTTTATTTTTTTTTGTTATTCTTCGCTTTATTTTTCTTGTTTGTTAATTTTAATGTTATTTCGATCTTCAAATATTGCTTTCAGCAAAGGGTTCGTTTGACATTTACATTCTAATTAAAAACCTGGCATATGATTACTAGCGACATCTGGAATACTCCAGCCATGATTGTAGCCTTGAATTCGAACTCTATTTTTACAAAAATATTTTCGCTTTTTCCACTATATATGTGAAATGCTTTTTAATTTCACTTGCAATCAGGATTCAAACTCTCCCCTATTTATTCTTTCAAATATATTCATTTGACAGGAAAGAGAATAGGGAGGGGCAATCACCCGAATCGAACAAAATACTTCAGCCCCGAATTTTTCCTCTGGTTGCATTTATCATAAAAATAAAAAAAAATTCATGATTGAATGCAATATTTAATACAAATAAATATGCGTGGGCCAAATAGTATACAATTAAAAATTTTAATTTAGATATTAATACGAAATACTAAAAAAAAAATCTGTTGTGACAGGTCTTATAGCTTCTTTCGGTAATTCAAAGTTGTGATATGTGCTTGGCACGCAAGATTTTTTGCGTCAACAGTATATTTAATTTTCGGTAGTATATAAGAAATTTATAAACAGAAAAATATTTATATTTTGTTACCATGGCAACCATTTCTCCCCTTAGAAGTACAAGAGTAAAGTGTGCTTCAAACGATTTTGAGGGCAAAATGAGAATATACATTTTAAAGAAAATCTAAATAATAATTGATTTATGAATTTTAATAAAAATCGTTAAATCTAAAAAAAGTGAAAAAGTACATCATTAAAGTACTAGTACTTTTTGGCCTATTTTGTTCAAAAGCTTCGTGTTGCGTCCCAGGGTAGTACCTAACTTAAATATAAAATTTCAACCTCCTAGCTCTTTTCGTTTTTGAGATATTTTGTTCAAAGACATTAACACAGATATCGATCGATACTTAGAAATTAAAAGGTCGTAAAGAACAAAATGCTACTTTTCAAGAGAGCCAAAAAACGAAAAAAAAAAAAAAAAAAAAAAATTTCCTCCTAACTTTTCTGACTTTCTTTCTCAGAATTTCTAATGCTTTTTGACAAATTTGCGCAAAGTATTAGGTTGAAAAACACTATACCCTAAAAATTCCTACGATTTTTCAAATATCTATAAATAATTTAATGGCGCAAAAAAAAACACTTTTTTTGAGATAGCACAATTTTAATTAGACTATAAAGCTCAAAAAGATGAACATTTCTGTATATATAACTCATTTTTGCTATTTTGTCCTTTTAATTTACAAGTATCGATATAGACAGACCATTTTGAAGGGAAACCTCTTTTTTGGACTCAGGGTACCTTACGACGTGTATTTCCATCAAAATCTCAACACCTAAACCGCTTTTTTCGGGATATGTATCATATTAAAATTACACGTATACAGAATTCGTATAAATGAAAGTCTCTTTTCTCCTCTCTAGGAGATATTATCATTTCATTTTTTTTTTCATAAATAATTTTGCAAATAATACTTACGTATTTATTGTGGAAGAAGTTACATGAGTATACTAGTAGATAGTAAGATGCATTCATTTATTAAATTTTTTAATTTATAAATTATAGACTAACAATAGTTAGTAATCGACAAATAGGTTGAAATTTTATTATTGTTTAAAAATTTAAATTAGGTTCGACTATATAAAAAATCATTAACATTGAGAAGTTGTTTGATTGAAGTTGTGAGTTGCAGGCAGTTTAGGATAAAAAAAAAAAAAAATTTGTTTCTTATTGTCAACTTTTCAAAGTTTATTTTTAAACTTTGAGCTAAAAGACAATCAATACATGCTTTCGAAACAGAATATTTCTATACAAATAACATAATATTTATTAAAAATAGTAGTTCAATAATATTTATTATTAATTTATCATGTTATTTGTACATATAAAATATGACTACTTACCGCCCTTAAGGTTGTTCGGACAGTACACCCCGAAGTTATAATAGAATCTAAATTTTTTTTAATAAAATTAAAAATTAGTATGCATAAATTCATTATTTAGTCGTCACCTATCATAATTTATAATTGGATTATGTTTATTTAAACTGTCACAGCTACACTCATCGGCACAGGATTTATGTGTGTTGATTAATTTAAAAAGCTAGCTGTGGCAGTTTAAATAAAGGCAAAAACCTCGTCTCAGAATTGAATAAAAGATTGGAATTAAGTTAATAATTTAATTACCAAAAATAATACTTTGACTTGAGTATTTTTCACATAATATAGATCTGGTAACATTTGCATTTAACAGCTGTTTATGTTGATCTTGTATCACCACCAACCATCAATTAGTTTATATATTATTTGATTTGGGCAGTCATACCTTTAATAATTAAGTAGGCCTATAAAAAAAGACCTACGCCTTGTTCTCCTATAAAAATCAAATCGATAAAATTTTACAAACCTCTTTTACCGTCAATAAATTCAATTCACTCGAGTGAAGTTCAAAAGAATTCTTTTAAAGAACAAATTGGTCATTAACAGTTCGCGTGTCGATTCGATTTTCTCTCAATTCTCGAAGGAGAAAGAAAAACCGAAATGTTATTTCAGTTTCGATCACGGAACGTTCAAATTTCCGCAATTAATCAAAATTTATATAATCGAAATATGTATATCTAGTGATTATTAATCTATTAACATTTTTCTTGTTCATAGAGAGTAATTTTATTGATGGAGTAAAGACACCTTTGTTTCAATATAGTGTATTTTACCCTAATGCAGCATTCTTGAAGCACTGTACAATCTCTTTTGATAACTCGGATACCTTGGGTATAATTTTATTATTTAAATTTCGAGATCTATTCATTTGCATAAGATTAATATCCAATGAATACCTCAATTCGGATTTCACTAAACATTCTCACACATTTGTTAAATATAATTTATATAGGAACCGCCGAATATTCGGTTTGGTTGGTTTGGCCATTTCGGCCAAAAATCATGGTTTGGCCGTAGTTTTGGTTTTGGCCAAAAGGGGGCGGACCTTTCGGGCGGCCGGAAACAAGGGTAAAAAAAGGGGGGAGACTCAAAAAAAAAAAAAAAAAAAAAAAAATAATAATGGGGAAAAAAAAAAAAAAATCTAAAAAAAAAAAAAAAAATTAAAAGGAGGAAGAAAAAAAAAAAAAAAAAAAAAAAAAAAAAAAAAAAAAAAAAAATAAAAAAAAAAATGGTGGGGGGGGGGGTTGGGTGTTTGGTTGGTGTTGGTAATTTTATATAATCGATCTGAAAAATATGATTGACAAATAATTATGAAATGAAAAAGAAATATGAACAGATTTATGCGGAGGAACTTTGACAGATGATACAATTTAATCTAATTCTCTTTAGAATCAGAATTCAAGGCGATGTATTTATTCTACCACTGTGCTAAGGCCCAAGAACGATGAAGAATTTAAAAATATGAAGATTTGAAGAAATAATATTGTTTATTGAATTTAAAGATAGTTTGAATGAGCTTTTTGACATGTTAAATTCAAAATTTAGGAAAATTGGGTTATTTAAAATCATAATCTTTTCATAAAATTTATTAACATAGAAAAATATTTATATTTTGTTGCCAAAGCACCAATTTCTTCTTTTCTATGAAAAAAAGAAAAGTGGTCTTCAATCAATTTTGAGAGCAATTTGAGAGAATATACATTTTAAAAAGCATCTATAAAATAATTGTTTTATTAAATTTTAATTTTAAAACAATCGAAACTAAAAAAGTACATTAGTAAAGTACTCTTTGGCCGATTTTGTTCAAAAGTTTCGTGTTACCCCAAGGGGGTACCTATCTTAAATATCAAAATTCAACCTCCTAGCTCTTTTTGATCTTGAGATATTTTGTTCATTTGCGGGACCCACTTTTTTGAACTCACTGGATCTCAAAACATGTATTTCGAATTTTTGACATTAATCTAATACTTTCTCTCTCTGTTTTTACATATATAAATAAGAGAAAGTAAAAATGTTATAAATCGCGTTAGTAAAAAAAAAAAAACTTATTTTTTTGTCATCTTTGAAATAACGTTTTGGCACCCGTTGAGAATTCTTCATGTCTCTCTTTATCTCAAATTATCAGTGATTTCAGTAAAATTTTTCACATTACAATTATCAATCTTCCACAGTTTTTTAATTTTTTTTTGCGTTCTGTTATTTTGAAATCTTTTCTTCATGGTCCAGTAAATTTTTTTTTTTTTAATGAATATTTTAATGTTCGAAGGGTAGTCAAATTTGACTGCAGTTCTAACGCTGGGCGGTGAATTCGTCCGATTCTTCATGCCTCACTCACTCACCCTACTGTATACGTATATATACATAAATAATATTGATTAATTTTACTTGTTTACTATAATAATAATATTTAGGGCAGTGCTGGGTCGCGAAGCGTCTTTTGAGCAACTTTACTCCAAAGTAGCTCCTCTCTTATCCCCACCAACTCCATTCACTACATTTTATAAATGTTTTTCAAACGAACCATTATTTTATTTTTATATTGTTTGGAATTTTTAAATTTTTACAAGCATCTCCCAACATCAAGGGTTTGATGGCTTTACGCCAGCCAGTTAATGGCAAAAATGAATCTGTCCTTGTGCAAAATAGAAGTAGTATTTTGTACAATAGAGGAGATATAAAATTTTTATTTGTTTGCGATCTTTTTTGGAAATCCTATTAATTTTTTCCAATATAATTGATGAAAATATGGATTCTCAATGTGAATTTGTCTTTTGAAAGATTCCCTCTAACAAATTGGGGTTTTAAAGTCTGTAATTTCACTACTCGTTCAATTTAATATTATCATCAACGTTTTCCAAATTGTGAGGCGTGCCTCCCTAGGGAGGCGCGGACTAGTCTAAGGGGAGGCGCGAATATTGGCCACCAAGATCAATTTTCCAAATGATTGCTAGTTTTATAAATAAAATAATAAAATTTAGAAGATTCTGGGACGGAGGTTTTCCTTAATTGAAAATTCGATGAGCCGCAGTGGCACCGTCTCTACTGATGGTGCCACTGCAGTTTTTAATTAAAATAATAAATATGAATAAATAAAAAAAATATTTTTATATAAATTTATATTTTTTAGTATTAAAAATTTTGTTTTTGTATTATTTTATTAAATGTCTGGTGTCTGGGGGAGGGGCGTCATACGATTAAATATTTTTAAGGGAGGGGTTGTAACATAAAGTTTGGAAACCACTGGCCTAAAGTAAGACTCATTCTAGAAAATTATACTCTGTGTAAAACCCAAAGGTGGATCTAGACAGTGGCGGATCCAGAGGTGTTTCTAGGGGGAGGGGGTAATCTGGTGTGACTGGTCGCACAGCTCACATTTTTTTCTTAATTTCGGTAATTTAAAGGCGCATTCTGTACTTCTTTGCCAGAATATAAATTTAGATAAATCAAATTTTCAAGTATTAATTTTTAAAATTTTCCATTAAAAATACATTTTTTTTTCGAAAAAAAGTATTTTTTTCAAATCTCAAGGGGGTAATTACCCCTTTACCCTCCCCTTGTACCCGCCCTTGGATCTAGGGAAGTTTCTCAGGGTTTTAATTTTTTTCTGACTAGACGCGAAGCTCGCCGAAGGGGATAGCATTGTTAATTATTTTATTTATTAAAATTGGATTCAAATGGCTTAAGTAAGAATGCCTGGGCCCCACATATATACAGTATATTCTTAATAACGGTTATCGTATAAAGTCTTAAATGGCCTAAGTTACCGAAAAAACTGTGTGAAAGTGTGTGTGAATGGGGAAAAAATGTGAGTGTTAAAAAAAAAAAAAATAAGATTGGATTAGGGGTTGAAAAATTGAAAAAAAAAAAAATATGTTTTTTTAGCTAAATCAAATCCAAATAAATAGAAAACATTCAAAAAATAGGGTTGATTATTATTTTGATTAGGGGAAGGGTTGATTAAAAAGTTTCACTTTAAGAAAGGCCTTGGAATATTCCAAATCACTTGTTGACATTTTTTTCCATCTCTAAATATAGTTAGATAAGAGTGAAATGTCTTTTTTTACTTTTAATAAAAAGGGAATTGTTATTTTCATCTGTTTTATTCCTATACAAACAGAGAGAGACAAGTCTATCTCTGGTTCAGTCGAGAGCGTGGCCGAGGTGCAGGCGCTGCTCTCTTTTTTGTGTTTAAAGTGAATCAAAGTGAATAATTTATATAGTGTAATCCACCCTGACCTCACTGTCAACCAGCACACCCTCATGAGAGTCTTATTAAAGGTAATTATTATGCATTTTATCGTTGAAAAAAAAAAATGATAGAAACAAATAATTTGACTGCGAAAAACGATTTTTTTTTTTTTTTACTTTGACAATTTTTTTCTCATTCACACACACAGTCTTTTCCACCCTTATTAATTAATAATAATATACATATTGGGGGTCCAGGCATTTCTATTTAAGCCATTTGGTATCCATTTCGGACTGCCAGAGGTCCGAACCCGCGACGTTTGATATAGAAGGTAGGCGCGCTACCAACTACACCAAGCCTGAGGGCAATTTTTAAATCTTTTTTTTAAACCACCATTATTTACCATTAAATTCTTTCTATGTGGCCTATATTTTTGTTAATCAAATTTCCTTAATATACTTTTACACGGGGGTGGATTAAGAGTTGAAAATTAAGATAAAATAATTTCAAAATAAAATAAAAATAATTATTTAAAAATGTATTCAAATTATTTTGAGAGTAATTTTCGGTGAAGGCTCGCATTTCCTTAAAGGGGGGAGGGAGGTATGAAGGCATTAACCAGGGGGGTTAATCCATCCCTTATATTCACAAAGATATTAATGTTTTTTAATACTTTTACTAAAAAATAAGTCCATTTCGTTTGAGTTAAAATTTATATTCAATATTTAGCAATTAGTATAGTAGCATAGAAACATTTTAATGTCATTCTAAAATTTCTTATGACTGGGGCGGAATTAATTTTTGAACATTTCGAAACTTTCATAAACAGATAATAATAACACTGGGTAACTTAGGAATTTTTACTTTCTCTTACCTCTAGGTATAAGTTAATATACATATTTAGAGAGAGAAAGTATTGGATTCATGTCAAAAATTCTATGTCGAGACTTTGATGGATATACACGTTTTGAGGTCCCCTGAATCCAAAAACATTTTCCCGACACGGTCTGTCTGTGTGTCTGTTTGGATTCAATTTAAAGCATGAAGGAATTGAGCTAGGAGGTTGAAATTTTATATTTAAGTTAGGCACCCTCCTAGGGCGTGAAAATAAGATTTGAAAAAAATATTTTTCTTCAGGAATGAAAGTTAGAAGAAAACGCAACCAGAATTTTTTCTTTAAAAATATATTTAAACAGCTGACGTTTCAGCTTTGTTCAAAGCCATCCTCGGAGCTGTTAGTGGTATCCGAGGATGGCTTTTACCAAGGTCGTAACGTAAGCTGTTAAAATATATTTTTAAAGAAAAAATTCTTGTTGCGTTTTCTTCTAACTTTCATTCCTGATACAAATTCCACCAGCCATAAAATACCCTTATACCAGCGTTTTCCAAACTGTGAAGTGCGGCTTCCTAGGGAGGCGCGGACTAGTCTAAGGGGAGGCGCTAATATTGGCCACCAGGACCAATTTTCCAAATGATCGCTAGTTTTAATATAAATATGAATAAATAAAAAAAATATTTTTATATAAATTTATATTAAAAATTTTTTGTTTTTGTATTTTATAAAATGGGAGGGAGGGGGGAGGCGTCATAAGATTAATTATTTTTAAGGGAGGCGTGGTAACATAAAGTTTGGAAACTACTGATTTAGATTATTTATAATTAAAGCTTTTTTAATATAAACCCAATCAATAAAAATGAGATGGTTCAAAAAAAAGATATATATTATAACCAGAGAGCTGATTTACAGTTATTGCATATTTTTTTTTTTCTAATAGATAGCAATGTGAAATTTAGTATCTTCATTTATGAGGCGGATATACCCCTCAATAATCTCTTTCGGTTTGACCCTAAAATATATAGAAACCCGGTGTATTTTTGACAATGAGCCCCAATATGAGGCATATCTGTGAATTTTATATATTCTACTCCTGTGAAGTAATTTACAAGCTTGGCGCTTTATTAATTTCAATTTCTTTTGGTTCGTTTAATTTGGTTCGAAATACTTGACCTGTGGTTCAGGACTAGAGAATCAGCTTCTGGTACCAAAGGTCAAGGGCGAGATTTATTTCACTTCAATCAATTGAAATAAATAGGGGCGGGGTCTAAACCGTTGCTCAGGGACCCACATCTTGTGGGTACGTGGATGGCGACCACGAGCTACCCGAGCTGGGACTGGAGCTCCTTCTATTCTTTACATGTAGGTCCCTTCTATAATTTCCAACAGACGTCAGGCCTTGCGACGGACCGGCTTATTCTATTTCTTCCTGTCGCAACAAAACCCATTCCGTCGCCCTCTTTACCGCCGCCCCCGCACCGCGGGGATAATACAGGCAAAGAAAGAGGAAGAGGGACGGGACGGGGTCTAAATTGTCTGTGTCAGTCTTTAACAAATTCGAAATATTTTTCTTTATTTCTTCTTGTGACTTTCTATACACCTTTTCTACATGCGTGAATTTTGTTATCATAATAATCCTTAAATGAATTCTTCATTTTTTTAAAAGATCAATTTCCTCTTTCGAAATAATCGTTTTCTATTTTTATTTACTAATGATCTTATCTTGTTTTGCCTCCATTATATGAATCATATTTGTTAACATAGCAATACGTGGCCCATTTAGGCTATCATCTAATGATAATACTACGACGCCATTTTCATTGCTTTCCTGGTTATTCATTTTTCTTTCTTAAAAATTTTAATTTAAATAAAAAAAAAATATTTCTTTTAACAATGTAGGCTCAGAGACTCACATCTTACGAGTTCGGCATACAAGATTTACCAGAGCTAAGGTTGACGATCTTCCTATTATGTCAGCCTTTCCCCTTTCTCTTCGAAGTTTGCATTTTCCCATTCGCATTCATTTTTATCTTCTTTTTAAATGCGAATATAGTAATAAATTCTGGAGTTTATACTACTCACTTGTCCCATTTTTTTTTTCTAATTCACTCTCTCTTCTTTTTTCATTACACTTTGGTAGGCCTTAGCCTTTTTCTTGAATCACAAAATTTAAAAAAATATTTATTTTTGAATTGTAGACAAGGAAGGCACAAACAAAAGAAAAGAAAATTTAATTTATCTTCTCTGTATAAAGCACGTGTTTTTTTTCACATATACGTGATTGTTCTTAATTTATGGATTGTAAATATTGTAGTTGTTTAAATAAGTACTTTTTGATTACATGACGAAAATCACACCCAGACTGCTGACTACCCAAGCGACTTGCTGTTTTTTTGAATGAGCGCTTACTTTGTCCAATGAATGAAGTCAACGAATGAGGGGGTGGGAGGCTCAAGGTAGGAGAGGGGTGCTATCTCCTCTGCGTAGGCTTTACGCGATTTGGCAACCGCGCCGTCCGCAGGATCAATACAGGCCTATATATATATATAATATATTTATACATATATAAGTGAGAATCAAAATCAGGAAAGAGGGGAAAGAATTGGTAGGTGGGAATGGGTGGGGTGGGGGGGGGGGTGACCGTGAAACCACTTCCTCATCCCTAATCTATAGAATCACTAGTCTAGGGGACGTCTGCTTTTGTTTTCCTCACAGGCCTATTGGGTACTTTCAAAATGTTTTTAATTTTAAAGTTCAGGGAGTATGGCTTCAGATCTCAGGCAGTTCGATGAAAATTTTCTTAAATTAGATGTTCCTACATGAACATACCTTATTTATTTTTCTTGCAAGGAAAATATTCAATCGAAAAAGATCTGTGGCTGTAGGCTTAATGATGATGGAGTCATGAAAAAAACAAGACGAATGCAGCCAAATATTATTTTTTTTTTAATTTTCCCCCCCCCGCTGGCTGTTCTTCCCGCCCGCTGGGCCGGCCTTCTTTCTCCCTTTGGGGCTGGCCGAGATCTTGGGCCGTGGGGAGCGCGGTTGAGCCGAGTTTGGAAGGAAATATTCATTGATAACGAGATTTGTGGTTTTTTTTTACCCCAGACTAGCCCTATATATAAATCTCTTTAAATAATTTGTTTCATAATTTAATATGGTTGAAAGTCTATATGGCCCAGTTGGAAAAAAATTTTAATTGTAAATTTTCGTGTATATAATCAGATCATAGGTGATCATTCGTTTCAATTAATAACATCAATTATTAAAATTAATCTTAATTAAACTTGGAAAAAAAATTTAAATGCGCCTTTCTATAGGCAACCACTACGTTGATCTGTAGACATAGTAAGCGTTTAGAATATTGCAGGCTCACGCGCATTGCATTGGAAATTTCTGCTTTAAAAAAAATTTTCTTTAAGGATTTGGCAAAAATTAGTCATATTTTTTAAATATTTTTATACTAAAAGTGTCAGGCAGCCTTTTTACAAATTTTTAAATCGTTTTGGGTTTTTTAACATGTCTATTCACTTGAATATTTTCTTTCCACTTGTTAGCTTTATAATTCGGAGAATTCAGATTCAGGTCTACAAAAATTCTGGATGCCGTTTCTGAGTTTTCAAATACCTTTTAGATATTAGAACAGATTCAATACAGAATCAAAAAAAAATTTTACAAAAAAATTTTTTTTTACAAAAACTTAATAAGGAATAAGGAACCTTTTTTCAATTGTCAATTTATATTTTAATTTAGGGTCTTTTTCCTCATCTGAGCCCATTTAAACCCGTCCCTATTTATTTAACTTGATTGATATCCAATTCAATTGGAATAAATTTCTCGTCTGGGACGGGATTGCGGACCATCGACCTTTCGAACCGGAATTTTATGTAAACTAGCCGCACCGCCCCGTCTTCGGCGGGCTTCGCGCCTAGCCGGGGGGCTTTGTCCCCTGGACCCCCTCAGATGACTCGTGCCCGCCTGCCCCCTCAGATGACTCGTGCCCGCCTGCGGCGGTCTCACCTTTTTTCTTAATAATTAATTATTATAATTATTATGAAAAAAAAAACTTTTTTTTTTTTTTTTTTTTTTTTTTAAACATTCACACTTTTTCTCATTCACACTCACACTCACACACACATTCACACTGTCTTTTCGGCAGCTCAGGCCATATAAAGAAAGACATTTACGATAACCGTTATTTATGAATTTATATATATTAGGGTCCAGGCATTTTAAAA
>JAKCPI010027110.1:0-26439 GCA_023213315.1 Euborellia annulipes
TGTGTGTGTGTGTGTTCAATTTTAAGCATGAAGGAATTGAGCTATGAGGCTGAAATTTTATATTTAAGTTAAACACCCCCGGGACCGACAAAATAAGCTTTTAATCAAAATCGGCCAAAAAGTACTAGTACTTTACTGATGTACTTTTTCAGTTTTTTTCGATTTTCTCAAAATTCGCTCTAACGATTTTGATTAAAATTCAAAAATCAATTATTTTTTAGATGCTCTTTCAAATGTATATTCTCGTTTTGCTCCTCAAAATTGTTTGAAGCACACTTTACTCTTGTGCTTCATAGGAAAGATAGGAGAAATAAATGGTTGCCATGGTAACCGAATTTAAATCTTTTTCTTTTATTAGATTAAAAATCAATTATTATTTAAACGCCCATTTTTTTTCGGAGAAAAACATATCTCTCTCTCTCACAAAACTATCTTCTCTTTCTACGCGTTTTAAATTTTTCTACCTTATCTTCGCATTTGGCCAATGTTAATTTCCTATAGGGATTTGCTACAACACATTAAAATTAGTTAATTTTTTACTTTCTCTTACCTCTATATATATATGTTAATATACATAGAGAGAAAGTAAGCCTATTAGATTCATGTCAAAAATCGATGTCGAGATTTTGATGGATAGGCCTATACATGTTTTGAGGTACCCTGGTTTTCGCGACATGGTCTGTCTGTCTGTGTGTGAAGAGTACTAGTATTTATTAAAGCTTTTGTGGTTTGAAATATTATTATTAGGAGAATTTTTAATTATAGACCACATTTTTGTATTAAAAATTTTTAATAAATATTTAATACAAAAATGTGGTCTATAATTAAAAATTCTCCTAATAATAAGAGTACTAGTACTTTACTGATGTACTTTTTTTTCAGTGTTTTTCAATTTTCTCAAAATTCGCTCCAACGATTTTGATTAAAATTCAAAAATCAATTATTTTTTAGAAACTCTTTAAAATGTATATTCTCTTTTTGCCATTGAAATCCTTTGAAGACCACTTTACTCTTTCTTGTGAAACTCTCTTAAATTCAAATTTACCGCTCTGTCGGAAACTTAATAAATCTCGACACAAAAAATCTGGTGTGACAAGCACAGAACACAACTTTCGATTACCAAAGGAAAAGAAAGTTGTGTGCTGTGCGACCAATCACACCAGATTTTTTTATATTTGGAAGTCGATGAGGACAGTCTTTATGTAGTTTTTTCTTTTATTTATTTTGCCATTGGGCTTTATGTAGAGTTAAAATGTTCAAATTTCTATATATTCTAATGAGCAGTGTCTGTTCATCCGTACGTTGTGTTTTACCAACAAGTATTTTAACCCTTATTAGTGAGATTTCAGAAAAAAAAAACATTAAGTGCTATTTTAAAAGTTTCTAGATTCCTCCAATGAACAAGCAGCTAGTAGTTTTTTTTTAAATTTATTTATTATTGATTAATGTGCTAGATTCGACGTTTCGGTCGCATATAGGACCATCCTCAGGGCCAAGCCATTGTCAATATATTGATCCTCCAGTGGTCATTTTGGCAAAAGACATTATTAATTATTAATTTAATAATCCAAGAACCAAATAAGATAGAGTGGATGTACTACGGACAGAGAGTGACTGACTAACTGTGCTATATTCCTGCTACTTATTTACAAAATGAAGGGGTAGCGTGACTTCTTGCCGTATTTTTTTATCATAAATATCGCACTTGACCTAGAAAACTATAATTCTACTACGGAAGCAAAGTTATAGGGTGACCTGGCTTAATATGATAAAACATTTTTTTGCACAAGAACTTGTTCTTAAATTTTTAACAATTTGGAATCGGATATCAAGAAGCTCTTTTATTGGTCTGCATGTATGCAAACATGCAATGAATTTATGCACCCAATGCTATCTATTATGGTCTAAATTAAAATAGAGCCCCTAGTGATTTTAATATTGTTTATTTATAAGGGATATTGTGCCAAGGCTATTTCTCCTAGGGGATTGGCTATTCTATTATTTTTTGAGCCAAATACATTCATTTATTTCATAATCAAAATCGTTATTTTACCTCAGATATTAAATATAGATAACTACTTTTAATGTAAAACAACAAAAAAGTTGCCTATTATACATACCTACGTCTAATGATATAAATTTAAAAAAATTGCACATTGTTATTACTTTTTTTAATTAACAAAGCCATGTACCGAGCGAGGTAGTTCAAAAGTTAACAAAAAAAAAAAAAAAAATGGAATTTTTTAGTGCTCGTTGTAAACCCTCCTTGGGACCCCCGGAGAGAGATTCCCTTTATTTTTAGTGGGGGAGGACATCTGCTTCCAAACACACTCGAGGGCTAAGGGCTCCCGGGGGAGATTAAAGAAATAAATACATTTATTTTTTACTCAAAAATTCTCTGTCATCTATGCAATTACGATTCCTATTGATTGGGAAAAGTAACACATCTCATTAAATAGTCTCTAGAAAAATCTGGTGTGACTTAACGCACAGCAGATGTTTTTGTGACGACAAATATATATATATATATATATAGTTTCCCATAGCATCTTAGTTCCAAACTTGACCACTTGAAAAATAGTTGATTAATGAAGCAAAATTAAAAAAAAAAAAACTGAAAAAGTACTTCAGTAAACCACTAGAACTTTTTGACCGATTTTGTTCAAAAGCTAATTTTAACTTTCCGGGAGAGTATCTAAAATATAAAATTTAAACCTCGTTTTTTACTTTTTCTTACCCTACACATGAAATATAAAGAGAGAAAGTATTGGATTCATGTCAAAAATTCGATGTCGAGATTTTGATGGATCTTCACGTTTTGAGGTCCCCTGAATCCAAAAAAAGTGGTTTTCGCGACATGGTCTGTCTGTCTGTGTGTCTGTGAACAAAATATCTCAGGAACTAAAAGAGTTACGAGGTTGAAATTTTATATTTAAGTTAGACACCTCCCTAAGGGGTGGAAATAAGCTTTTGGACAAAATCGGCCATAAAGTACTAGTACTTTACTGATGTACTTTTTCAGTTTTTTTTTATTTTCTCAAATTCGCTCCGACGATTTTGATTAAAATTCAAAAATCACCTATTTTTTAGATACCCTTAAAAAAGTATATCAATGAAATTTTTCGTGGAAATCATTTGAAGTACACTTTACTGATGAACTATTTCAGTTTTTTCGATTTTCTCAAAATTCGCTCCAAGGATTTTGTTTAAAATTCAAAAATCACCTATTTTTCAGTTACTCTTTAAAAAGTATATCAGTGAAATTTTTCGTGGAAATCGTTTAAGTACACTTTACTGATGTGGAAGCATTCGTATCTCAGTGCCATCTATGAATCGGGTGGTCAAGTTTGGCACTTAAGTGATAAGAGCAACTAAATATATCTCGACACAAAAAATCTGCAGAAGGGTAAGAGAAAGTTGTGTGCGTCACACCAGATTTTTTCATGCTTAAAAGCGTTACACAAACAGACCAATTTGCGAGACTCACTTTTTAGGACTCAGGTGACCGCAAAAGATGTATTTCCATCAAAACTTCAACATTAAATTTTTAATATGATCGCAATACTTCTCTCTCTCTCTATATATATATAAGAGAAAGTACTAAGAATGTTTTTTAGAAGAATTCTGGAATTCGAATTATTCGAAAAAACCTTTAATAAATTAAGAGAGAAAAAGAAACGGGAATTTCCTAAACAAAGCAAAGCAAAGTATTATCTACCAGAAATAGAAGCTAATTTCACAAATATTTACAAAATGATAACCTCAAAACAAATTTCTAATTAAATATTCAAAAAAAGAACACAATCTCGAAGGTTATTAATAAGAAAAACGACTCTATTAATTCCTTCAAACAGACAACAATAATTGTCTTACTCTAACAATTTATTACATTATCCTTAAATAAATAAATAAATATTCAAAATATACAGCCAGACGGACGACCTTCAAGGCAATTTGATCATCAGCTGTGCATAACATTTTGATAACGCGAAAATACCTTGAAAGTCAGATTATTATTTTTATTTTTATAAATTCATGAATTATTTATTTTGCTCTTAATTAAGTGAACTTTGATTAACGCTCGTTTATGTATAATAATATCAATAGCTCAAGTTAACCTTATTAGAAAGTCTTATATAACCAAGGCCTAAAGAGATCATTATTAATATTATTACATAAAAGAGTAGCTGATTAGATCAATATAAATGTATTAGTGAAAAGAATTTGGACATAAAATTTCTCTTCCTTTTTTTTTTTTAAGGAAATTCATTTTTGTTTGCCAACTTGGAAGTTTCAAAACAATTTAGAGCGGAAATTGAAGTCGAATATCTCAAAAACTATTCGATTTATTGAAAACACTAAAGCTAGTCCCAGAGAGACCCCCCTTTGGGCAGAATGAAATATTGCTATTATTTTATTCATACAAAAGTTCTTTATGAATGTTACTTTCAATCCAGAATTAAATTATTAAACTTTAAAAGCCACAGCAACTTTTTTTTTATATTATTTTATTCAAACCTACAGCGACGTTTCGGTGCCTATGGGATCTTCATGAAAGCCCTTTGACATATCTTCTTTTAGATGCATCTATCAGGTATAACTCTTTTTACGCTCAAATCAGTTAAATATAGAGCCTAGCCTGAAGATGGTCGCATAGAGGACCAAAACATGGCTGTGGGTAAAATGATAAAAAAAAAAACATTGTTGCTGTGTCTTTTATTCTCGCGCTACGACTTTACATAACTGAATTTTCACCATTGACCTCCCTCCTTTCTTAGAATATCCCAGTGCCTTTCGTACACCAAAAATTTCACACTCAACAAAATCCTGGAACCACCAGGGACTTTAAATAATTATTTTTTTTTTTATCAAATCAAAATTTTAGAATTCAAAAATTATTTGAGACTATTACACTGACAGAATATTACGGTATACTAGCTGAGCCGCCCGCCTTTGGCGACGAATTTTTTGAATTTTAAATAATTTTGATTTCAAATTCTTTTATACCATAAAAAAGTAGCTTTTAGTTTTACTTTCTCTTATCTATGTATGTAATAGGTATATAGGCCTATATATATAGAGAGAGAAAAATATAGGATTCATGTCAAAAATTCGATGTCGAGATTTTGATGGATATACGCGTTTTGAGGTCCCCTGAAAAAAAGTGGTTTTCACAACATGGTTGAGCTAGGAGCTTGAAATTTATATTTAAGTTAGACACTCACCTAGGGCGTGAAAATAAGCTTTTAATCAAAATCGGCCAAAAAGTACTAGTACTTTACTGATGTACTTTTTCAGTTTTTTTCGATTTTCTCAAAATCCGCTCCAACGGTTTTGATTAAAGTTCATAAATCAATTATTTTTTAGATGCTCTTTCAAATGTATATTCTCATTTTGCCTTTTAAATCTTTTGAAGCACACTTTACTCTTGTACCTCATAGGAAAGATAGGAGAAATGGTTGCCATGGTAACAAAATATAAAAATTTCCCCCACTTTTAAATTTTTCCTCTTTTATTCTTACATATCGGGGGGAAAAATATATCTCGACACAAAAAAAACTGGTATGAGAAGCACAGAACACAACTTTCAAAAGTCCACCAGATTTTTAAACTCAAAGTTGTTTATTTTATCTCATTTTAAATTAACAACTGCGCATGCGTGGCCTGCCTGCTTTGGTGCAGATGAACCAAAAATGTTATTATAAAATTAAAATATTTCATTTATTCAAAATATTAACATTTCCTTGAAATGCTCTTATTTATTTATTTATTAAAAAATAAACGAGATCCTGTTTTCTCTTTTAATTACAACATTTTATTTATTCTCTTTGACATATTTTAAATTATTAATAAATATACTTTTCATTTACATTTCCTGATTTTTATTTGTAACAAAGGTTGATAAAGAAAAAGTAAAAAAAAAGAGTTGATAATCGACCGAAAGGACATTCACCCTATTTTGATTTTCCCCCCCTCTCTCTCTCTCTCTCTTGTTCGATAATAAATAAATTTTTTACTAATAGAATCAATTTTCTTTGTTGTTTGTATGAAGTATAATACTTATTATCCAAGAAAAAAAAAGCGATTTCATTATCATTTTAAATGTCATTGGAATATATAACGAAGAAAAAAAGTAAAAGTCTAAAGGTTTTTTTTTTTTCATTGAGTAAGAGTTAATAAAAAAAACTGTGGTAACCCAACAAATAAGTGATTTATATATTTGATTTATTACAAAAATTCTTTATTTTATGTAGATGTTATTGATTTTATTGAAATACTGATATGGATTAGAGGTAAAATTTATTTAAATTATTATAATGAGACTTTTCAATAACATTTTGACTTAAATTTTATTATTTCTTAACATTTTTTTAAAGTATTTTCGGCATCTTAGGCCGTATAGGCTTTACGGTAGAATGTAAAAAAAATTTGGTTGATTTTACAATACAATTACATTACAATTATGTATCGAAGCAAATTTCATAAACAAAATCATATTAAATTTAGTGTCCTTGCAAAAATCAATTACAAATGTGTTGTAATTTTAGAATTCCCAAACTGCTTTCGAAAAAAAATATAATTTTTAACGAAAATTACAAAACAATGTATGTAAAATTACAATACATACTCTATTTTTCAAAAAAAAATTGTAATTTTAAAATGTTTTTTTTTTTGTTGTAAATATTTGAACTCCTAAATTTGTAAATTTATTAGATAAATGCATAGAAGTTATTATTTACAAGGGAAATTTGTAAATTTAGTATTCCAAAACACACTAAAATTAAGATTTTTTTTTAGAGTGTAGATGACAAGAATACGATATTTATTGAGTTCTAGGCACATTTATTTATATCATTTGGTATCCAAATGATTTAAATTAATAGCACGATTTTAACGTCATTTTTTAACCCCTCCCCTGTGGATGAGAGAATGTTATATGTATATTTACAATATTTATAATCAGATATAAAAATCACGTTAATCTATTGATATCGAAGTTTATATTTTGATTTACGAAAAAAATTAAAAAATCAAATTAAAAATACTTATGTTTTTTTAAATATTAATTTTAATTAATCTAATTAATTTTATTAAAAATTAAGACTATCTTCACATGAGTATTATCACACATCAAAAGTGATTTTACAGCTATCTTTGAATAAATCTTTAAAATTTATAACCTAATTTTTTTTTTTAAACACTCACACTTTTTTCCCATTCACACACACATACACACATACACACAGTCTTTTCGGCAACTTAGCCCATTTAAGACTTTAAACGATACTCGTATGTTTAATATATCTATTGGGGCTCCAGGCATTCTTATTTAAGCCATTTGGTAACCAAATGGCTTAAATAAAATCATCGGACTGCCTGGGGTCCCGCGACGTTCGGTATAGAAGGCAGGCACGCTACCAACTAGACCAAGCCGAGGGCAGCCTAATTTTTATTTTTTACTTTCTCTTACCTATGTATATATGTAATATATATATAGAGAGAAAGTATTGGTTTCATGTCAAAAATTCGATGTCGAGATTTTGATGGATCTTCACGTTTTGAGGTCTCCTGAATCCAAAAAAGTGGTTTTCGCGACATGGTCTGTCTGTCTGTCTGTGTGTCTGTCTGTCTGTCTGTCTGTGTGTCTGTCTGTGAACAAAATATCTCAAGAACGAAAAGAGCTAGGAGGTTGAAATTTTATATTTAAGTTAGGCACCCCCATGGGACGTGACACGAAGCTTTTCAACAAAATTGGCCAAAAAGTACTAGTACTTTACTGATGCAATTTTTCAGTTTTTTTCGATTTTCTCAAAATTTGCTCCAACGATTTTTTTTTAAATTCAAAAATCAATTATTTTTTAGGTGCTCTTTCAAATGTATATTCTCATTTTGTGATTGAAATCTTCTGAAGACCACTTTACTCTTGTTCTCCATAGAAAAGATAGGAGAAATGGTTGCCATGGTAACACAATATAAACATTTTGCCATACTTATAAATTTTACATCTTGAAAATCGAATGTACCATACTGTCGGAAACTAAATACATGTCGACACAAAAAATCTGGTGTGACAAGCACAGAACACAACTTTCGATTACCGAAGGTAAGAGAAAGTTGTGTGCTGTGCGCCAGTCACACCAGATTTTTTAATTTTCAGAGCCTACGGTTAATAGTTTAATGATATCAATTTCTCAAAAAAAAAGTCCCTAACCCAATGATTAGCACGTTATCTTTATATTTGATCACCAAGCAACAATTTCTTTGTTTTTTAATAGAGAAACGATTTCACTATTATTTTCAAGTATCTGTCCTTGGATTAAATCCGCCATTACATTTCGAAATTTTGTTTTGTTTCAACCTAAAATGGGTTTCATTTTCTTGATTTCGGCTAATCTCTTTTTATTTTAGCTCCTGGCAATCGAATCGACGACTTTCTAAATTGTCTGTCTGACTGAAATTATATAGTCTAACTACTTTTCTCTCTCTCTCTCTATTTAGGCTCTATAGCAATTATATAACATTTATTGAAATTGTAGGTCAGAATAATAAGATAATAATTGGGATTGAGAAGTTTTTTTTTTTTTTTTTTTTTTTTGATTAGATTAAATAAAAAAATCTTTTGATTTTATCATACTCATATATTGAGTAGAATTATTTAGAAATTTTGCCTGGCACTTTCCTTTATAGGTTGTTGATAAATAAGTATAGGCCTATAGATGATAGAAAACCATGGTAGCCAATCACGCTCTTCCTCGGTTCAGTCTAGAGTCAATTCGTATAGATGGTAGTAATGAGAGTATCATTTTTTTGACATCAATAAACTGAATTTCATCACATCAACAATGAATTCATTTATGATTTAAACAATGATTTTTTTAATTCATTAAATGGCATGCGTGTAAATGCAAGGCTACTTGTTATCATTGTTTAAAATCATAAATGAACACATTGTAATTGGGATTAAATTCAGTTTATTGATGACAAAACATGGTATAACAGTTAACTATCATTACTACCATCTGTAAGAATATTATCTCTTACTACTCTATTGCAAATATTTCTGTCCCTTTATCACGAATGTGTTTATCAAAGCTTTTGTGGTTTGAATTATTATTAGGGAATTTTTAGTTATATACCAAATTTTTGTTATTAATTATTTATTTAAAAAAATCAATACTGTAAAAAAAATGTTTCGACTGGTTATTACAAAGTATTACAAAGTGAACAGTTCACTTGAATCGGAGCAAGTGCACAGTACTTGAGAACGCTGCAGAATAAGCAGTTGAAACGTTGTACAGTATTGATATTTTTAATAAATAATTAATAACAAAAATGTGGTCTATAACTAAAAATTCCCCTAATAATAATTTCAGTCCCTTTTATGACTATAGGAGCCATCTTCAGCGCATATCTGAATTTTTGAGAGAATTTGTCAAAATTATAAAATGATACGCAAAGAAAACCACCAGTAAAACGACCAGCCACGAATGAAGCCCATGTGCTTTAAATTTTCTTTATTTTATAATTTTTACAAATTCTCTCAAAAAATTAATATATGCACTGAAGATGGCCCCTGTATTGGGACCAAAATATTTGCAATAAAGTAAAGTAGTAAAAGAGAAGAAGCTGCTGGTTTTATTCTACTTATCTTCCCAATCTACGATTCCCATCATTACATACTTACTGCATTAAAAAACTTGAGTAAGAAAAATTTCTAACCCTGGCAGCCATTCTTGTAATTGCTGTAGATTTAAATTTTAGTTCTAATATTATAGTGTGCTCGAAACGTCTCTTTTATCTAAAAGATAAAATTCTTTTAAAGTGAAACTTTTATTATATCACTACGAAATTTTTGGTTCTTCTATCAGCATGTCGCTTTGTAACGAGGTGACGTAAAAAGCCATGACGCTACAAGCTATGACGTCACAATCCGTGACGACAAAAATAAGAAAGTTGAAATTTAATATATATAACGAATTATAAAAAAATAATTGTGAGATTTAATAATTCAATTTTTAAATTGATAAAATATAATTTTTTTTTTTTTTTTTTTTTTTTTAAAACATTCACACTTTTTTCTCATTCACACTCACACTCACACACACATTCACACAGTCTTTTCGGCAGCTCAGGCCATATAAGACTTTAGACGATAACCGTTATTTATGAATTTATATATATTAGGGTCCAGGCATTTTTATTTAAGCCATTTGGTATCCAGATGGCTTAAATAAAATCATCGGACTGCCTGGGGTCCGAACCCGCGACGTTTGGTATATGAGGTTAGCACGCTAACCTCTACACCACGCCCCGTGGGCTTATAATTTTTAAAATAATTTAAAATATTCAAATCTTCAATCTATATATACTGTATATTAGGGTGGCCGCAAAAAACAAAATTTTTTAATTTCTTTCGGCCGAACCTCCTAAAAGTTGTCTTTTGGATAGAAAATGATAATGGCAAAGTTTTAGCTAAATTGGGTAACGTTAACCCGTGCCTCACCGGGGTTAAAATTTTGAAAAAGTGCGATTTTATCTAAAAATTCGCAGTTTTTACTTCATAAAACGAAAACCAAGATTCGTAGAAAAATTATTCTTGGCTCATTTCATAGCAAATTTAATTCTCTTGAGGTTTTATAATAACTATTTTTTGATTAAAACGTATAGATTTAGAGATATTTACAAATTACCATTTCGGTTTTGATATATTGCTCTTTCTGAAAAATAAATGGAAAGTCACATTATAGACCATTCGATATAACATTTTGCCGGAAAAATATTCCGAAGGGAATGAAATTTTTACTGGTTATTTGGGGGTACTCTAGAATGCCAATCCTATGTTTTTGACCTCGAGGACCATGTGGGGGGAGGGGGAGGGGGGACAAAAACCTCAAAAATTTGAGAATTCTTCAGTTTTTTGCTTATATCTCGTAAACTATTCATATTTTGTGAAATATAGCATAATTCAAAGTTGTAGAGCATTAAATTTGTTAAAATTTGGTATATAAAATGAATTCGTAGACCCAATACTAACCGAAATACGACTGGTCAATGTTGGACAAATTTACTAGAAATGAAAAAAAATATCAGAAAAAACGAATAGTCATGTCATTATCTACTTTTTACCTAGAAAGTATTCCGAAGTGAATTAAATTTTTACACGTTATTGGAGGGTACGCCAGATTGTCTATCCTAAGTCTTCGACTTGGACGACCCTCTCTTAACTTGGAGGGGGTAGAGGAGGAAAAAACCTCAAAAATCTTTAACTTTTTTCAGTTTTTCTCATATATTTCGTAAACTAAACATATTTTGTTTACCCTAGTCCTATACAAAGTTGTAGAGCAGGGGTGGGCAAAAGCCGGCCCGCGGGCCGGACCCGGCCCTTTTGCTTACTTTATCCGGCCCGTTGAAAAATCCCTTTTATGCGATTTTGTTGAAATCAACAGTATTAGTGTGCGTAGAGTGCATATAAATAATGAAATACAGTATATAAATAATAGAGAGTATTATAATTTCGAACAGCCGTAACCATATCCCTACTTTTATGTATGCAAGCATACTAGGTCTGTTCGATTATAATCTTTCATTTTTCTTTAAAAATTACGGGACATACTCGTATTTTAGTGGGCACAAATTGTTCGCATGTACACCCAAGTAAGACAATTTATTATTACTATTATCTATTATAATAGACCAGGCTTGGTCCATTGGTGACTTTCCAAGGCTCGATTTAATTATATAATACCATTGGGCCAAGCCTCGGACCAGGCTTGGCCCAATGGCCACTACTCAAGGCTTGGCAAATGACAACTGATGACAACTGGCCCAAGGTTCGGCCAATTGTCAGCATTGGAAATTCCTACCAGGGTATTAACTGTCAAATTTCTTTGTCCAAATGCTTTAAAATGATACTTATAGTGTTTTTGCCAAAAAAATTTCTTGGGCAGGGAAAAAACTCCACCCAAAACATTCGGGTGTGGAAAGCGTACGCGGTATAGTCCTGCGGCCCGGGAGACATTTTGAAAATTTCATTTTGGCCCGCGCTTAAAAGTATTTGCCCATCCCTGTTGTAGAGGATTAGATTACTAAGCTTTCCTACATAAAATGTATTTGTAAACTCAATATTAACCGAAATACGGTCGGTCAAAAGTAAGACCACAAAAATGTTGGTCTTTTTCAGTTTTTCGTTATACCGCGTAAACTAACCATATTATCTCCACCATAGCATTAAATAAAGTTGTAGAGTACTAGATTTACTAAAATATGGTACATAAAACGAATTTGTAAACCGAATATAAATCGTAATACGACCGGTCAAATTTAGATAAATTTTCTCGAAAAGTAAAATTCTATTTAATTTTGACCGGCCGTTAGTATTGGGTCTACGAATTCATTTTATATACCAATTTTTAGCAAATTTAATGCTCTACAACTTTGAATTATGCTATATTTTTTTTTTTACAAAAAAATTTCGGTACTTGATGCCGGAAAGGTTTTAGTCTTTGAATATAGGCCTTCCTAAATGTTTGTGGATGTGAGAAGAAAAAAACCAACATATTAAAATTATATAGATACTAACATGCATTTTTCTTCTTGTGCTAAATAATAATTTTAAAGAATAAATTATAAATACCTCGAGGGAGAGAAAAAAAAAAAAAACGCACATATAATTTAATTTTGCTGATTCTTGTTTCCCACCCTGGAATGTGTGCTGAGCAGATGCCGTTATAATCACACATAAGATATAATTAAAATTTCAGGACAACTCTAGCTATAATATAATGGAATAATTCTCCTTCCTTTATCTTTGGGCCGGTTTCACAGGGGCGGATTCGAGGCAACTAGTTGACGCAATTAGGAGTCTGGAGTCTTCAGACTGCCGTCTGAAGACTCATGTTCACATGAGGCAACTTGTGGAATCAACTTCTCACCCCGAACCCGAGGAATACATCAATATACAGGGGATAGACATTATGAACACCTGGCATATAGAAAATATTCATTTATTAATAATGTACTGAGCCACCATTTGCTTGTAGAAATTATTACAAGTTATTTGGTACTCATGTCAATCAGTAGCGTAACGTTTTTTAGCTGGGCCCCGGCGCAAATTTTATTTCGGGCCCCATTATTAGACCATACAAAAAAATATTTTTAAAATACCGTATATCTCTGAACTCTGAGGGCCTCGGGCCCTCTCAAAGAGAAATTTTCATTATTATTATTATTTTTTTTTTTTTTTAATCTAAATTTTTCGGTTTTTATCGGAGCTACAGTTTTTTAGTCCGGCCCGGCCCGGAGGGCCCCCCAAGTTCGCGGGGTCTGCGGTGGCGTACGTTAAGGGGCCCTTACACGATCAATCATACTGACAGTATTTGAGCGAATTGGCGTTTTGACTGAACGTGTATGGGCAAGACTGAAGACTGATGGCCGTTTTCTTTTTGTTTTTTTATTGTTACTTAGTGGCAGGGAACAAAGTTAGTTTAGTTAAAAAGAAAAATTAGTGGCTTCCCACAGTCGAATGAGCTAAAAAGAACTTTATTCTGACTGGTAGTCTGAATGCTACGTGTAAAATTATTCTTGAATGAAGAAAATACTGACGGTAGGACTGATTCAGTCAGACTGACAGTATGATTGATCGTGTAAGGGCCCCTTTACGCCACTGATGTCAATCTTGAGTTTTCGACCTCTAGGAACCTGTGCTAACTTGGGGGAGGGGGGAGGAAGGTGCAAAAACCTCAAGATTTTTGAACTTTTTTCATTTTTTCGCTTATATCTCGCAAACTAAGCATAATTCAATAAAAAGTTGTAGAGAATTAAATTTGCTAAAGTGGAACGCGGGTTTCCAGGCAGCCCGATGATTTTATTTAAGCCATTAGGATACCAAATGTACTCTCAAAAAACCTGCAAAAATTTCTACAAGCCAAAGATGTATAAAATTTATAAACATGGGAAAATATTTATATTTTGTTGCTATGGCAACCATTGTTCCTATCTTTCCTATGAAGTACAAGTGCTTCAAACAGCCCACGGGGCGTGGTGTAGAGGTTAGCGTGCTAACCTCATATACCAAACGTCGCGGGTTCGGACCCCAGGCAGTCCGATGATTTTATTTAAGCCATCTGGATACCAGATGGCTTAAATAAAAATGCCTGGACCCTAATATATATAAATTCATAAATAACGGTTATCGTAAATGTCTTATATGGCCTGAGCTGCCGAAAAGACAGTGTGAATGTGTGTGTGAGTGTGAGTGTGAATGAGAAAAAAGTGTGAATGTTTAAAAAAAAAAAAAAAAAAAGTGCTTCAAACAATTTCGAGTGGAAAATGAGAATAGACATCTAAAAAATAATTGATTTATGAATTTTAAACAAAATCGTTGTTTCGAGATATTTTGTTCATAGACAGACCATGTTGCGAAGACCACTTTTTTGGATTCAGGAAACCTCAAAATGTGTATATCCATCAAAATCTCCACATAAAATTTTTGACATGAATCCAATACTTTCTCTCTCTATATATAAACATATATGTGAGGTAAGAGAAAGTAAAAAATAATTAACATTAATTAATTATTTTTTAATTTTTAATAATTTTTCTAAATGATCCTTTTTTCTTATAGCTCAGATAGCTAATTAAATGAGAAAAAACTCATTTTTTGAACTCGAAGGTTAAGCGTTTTATTGTTTACTAAATCGAAGATTTGCTATCGGTCGGATAAGTTTGCTAATTGACTAGAAGTGAATTAACCGGTCCTTAGCCCTTCTAAAGTTTACTTGTCAATATCGATCGAATAGGAGAATTTAAATAAATAAAAAAAAAAAAAAAAAAAAACGGACGGGAATCGGCCTTGCTAGGTTTCCTTCCACCTGTTAGAGGCGGGGAGGGCATTCAACCCTCTCTGGGCTGAAGGCCGCAAATGAATGACGTGATATGGTCAAGTCATGTGGACGGACCGACAGACGATATGAATGAATGGGGGGATCACCATCATCAGGTTAATCACCTTTTTCCTTTTTGTTTTCGTGTAAATACTGACAGGGTGCACTTAAAAATGAATGCTTGTTTGTCCTAAACTGCTGAACGGATTTCTATGAAGTTTTTTTTTTTTTTTAATTGGTAGAGAATTTTCCTGGGGTCGTTATTAATTCAAATTAGAGTTAGGCTGGGAGCACACGGTCGATTTTTAGTCGAGCGATAGTTTAGTAGATGGACATAAAATGCATTAAGTTCAATGCAGGTGCAGATCAACTCGATTTTTTAATGCATTTACCAGTATGTCCATCGATAACTCAACCTCCCAAAATTGTATGTATTTATCCTAAATTGGTGGAAAACTTGAGCACCGAAAGCAAGCAAGGTCTTATGGCTAGGCGCAAGACCCGCATAAAGCGGGCGACGCGGCTCGTAGATATATAATCAGTAAAGTACTTGTACTTTTTGGATGCTTTTAATTAAAAGCTTATTTTCATGCCTTAGAGGAGTTTCTAACTTAATTATAAAATTTCAGCCTCGTAGCTCTTATCGTGTTCTGCCTATACAAGTATAGGAACTCTGTTTCATAAACTGTTTATGAATAGTATATATATATATATATATATATATATATATATATATATATATATATATATATATATAGTTCTTGAAGGTTTCCGCGACCGGATGTATGCGAAGACAAGTTTTCTCGGGTTAAGTCGCGTGGGGTGCTGAGATTTACTCGACGTTTCGGCTCTCCTTTTGGAGCCATTTTCAAGAGAGAAGGAAGTTAGGAGGTAATGGTGGAGGAGGGTTGTTTACGGGGTCGCAGTCTTCCTGGTCCCCAGAGTAACTCTCGGCCTGGGGAGTAGGCAGGTTGAGACCCCGGGAACCAAGAGCTAACACCCCGACTTGGGGAGTAGGCAGATTGAGGCCCCAAAGTCAACCCAAACCAAACACAAACCCGATTACACAGAACCAACCACTGTCCATTCCTCAGAGACAAACCCAGACCTGTGAGGCATCCACCAAACACACCACCAACACACCGACTTGGGGAGTAGGCAGATTGAGGCCCCGTAGTCAACCTAAACCGAACACAATTACACACACCCAACCTTCCTCCAGTTCTCAGAGACCAATCCACGCCTCTGAGTCATCCACCAAATTGACCTGGGGACCAGGAAGACTGCGACCCCGTAAACAACCCTCCTCCACCATTACCTCCTAACTTCCTTCTCTCTTGAAAATGGCTCCAAAAGGAGAGCCGAAACGTCGAGTAAATCTCAGCACCCCACGCGACTTAACCCGAGAAAACTTGTCTTCGCATATATATATATATGAGAAAATTCAATTTGTAGCCAACCAAACCTTGTATATTTTAAAATTAATTATTTTGGTGAAATTGTTAATTTGAATTTGAATTTTTATAGCTATTTAGTTGAATTACTTTATACAAATTATTTAAGGTTGTTCGGACAGTACCTCGAAAGTCATAATAGAATCTAAATTTTTTTTTTAATAAAATTAAAAATTTGAATGCCAAAATTCCTTATTATAATTTAGTCGTGACCTATCATAGTTTATAATTGGATTAAGTTAATAATTTAATTACCAAAAATAATAAATGAATGACTTTTAAAAGTTTGTTCATAAACTTTTATATTAATTTTATTTCATATCCTGGGTATATTAAAATTAAACTACGAAAGTATATAAAAATGATTGGAAATTCATATTTTTTTTTTTTACAGTGTATCTAATACTTATGGATCATTGAAAACAATAGTTAGCATCAAAATTTTGTTCATCTTCAGCTCTTTTATATTTTTCTGACAACATTTTTATTTACTAAAGTTTCCTTTTTTTCTAATCATCTGTTTGCACTTTTTCTTCAATTTTACTCTTCTAGTTTTAGGTCAAAAAATAAATTTCCCGTTTTTTTTTTTTTTTGTTAAATGATAACACTACTATGACACATAATTACTGATTCCGGAATCAATTTTTTTTTTTTTTTTTGTCGGTCAAAATGGGATTGTTGTTGATGATGAAGACCAGCCGGAAGAGACTTTCCTCTCCACTCTACAATCACTGGTCTTGAATTCATTGACCCTAACTCCAATTTCCTCACCTCATTTTTGCACACACACACGAATATAAAATTTCGCCTTGAGGCCCTATCTAACACCTGGTGATTGATTACTACCCTCATCTTCTTCTTCTTCTTGCGTGACTCTCTTTACTGCCTGATGTGGCTGGCTGTCGTTATTATAATTTATAGAGCTTTCCAAGAGGGGTGAATTATAAACAGAAGGTTACGAAAATTAGAATACATAAGAAATGATAAAATTACTTTTTTTTATTGATTGGAGGATGTTGGCCTGGAGAAAAGTGATCTTTTCAAAACTAGATGTGTTTTTACTTTCTCTTACCTCTATATATGTTAATATTTAAAGAGAGAAAGTATTGGATTCATGTCAAAAATTCGATGTCGAGATTTTGATGGATCTTCACGTTTTGAGGTCCCCTGAATCCAAAAAAGTGGTTTACGCGACATGACGGTGTGTGTGGCGTTATTTACGCCCCTGGTCATAGATATATTAAAAAATATAATAAAAACTCTTAATAATTCGAATTTTTTTTCTTTTTTCTCGATAATTTGAATTTTTCTTGTGGTATCTAGGATTTCGAATTATCGAGAGTCGACTGTGTATAGATAAGAAAAAGTAAACGTTGGCAACGTTGTTCGAGTATCTCTCTCTCTCTCTCAAAGGGCACACGAGATCTGAAGTATTGCTTTGAGAGAGAGAGAGAGAGACAAGGACCCTATATACTCGTATATTCAACAAGCCAGGCATCTATTCTTTTAACACTTGCTTTTAAACTTTTCTCCCTTGTTTAATAATAATTACAAGGGATTTTATTTTATGAGGTCTCTAAAACATTTGACTCTTCATTTTTATTTGATCAATTCTAATTATTGAAAAAAAGAGTAAAAGTTGATTTGTTTTTTTCAAAATTTGTTGAATAGAACAATTTAGGGTGTCGAAAATTTAAGAATAAAAATTTTCCAAATATTTTATTAATAAAATCTCAAAATAGTGCTAAACCACTTTAATTTCTACTTTTACAATAATTACAAAATTGTAAAAAATGAGAGGAGCTTAAATGTGTTAGATTACAAATGGAACTAAATAGGCCTACATTAAAAATCTGGTGTGACTGGCGCACAGCACACAACTTTCTCTTATCACTTTTTTGGATTCAGGGGACCTCAAAACGTGTATATCCATCAAAATCTCGACATCAAATTTTCGACATGAATCCAATACTTTCTCTCTCTATATATTAACATATATATAGAGGTAAGAGAAAGTAAAAATGAGAACACTAACTAAAATTAGTTTAATCTAATTGACATCGCATTTGAAAAACCAAATAGCTCTAGAAGATGGACACAAAAATTAAATTATCAGGAAGGATCCGATCTTTCAGCTAGGAAGATTTATTGTAAATATTTGTATCGGTGAGATGACGTCATCCTAAGTGTATCAAATCGTTCTTCGAGGAGTTGCTCCTTCTCATTCGCCCGGCTCAAGCTAAAGGGGTTGGAGGAATCCACTTAGACCTCTTCAAATTATGCCCTTCCTGCTGTTTCTGGGGGATGGGATCATCTCCCACTTTCCTCCCCCAGGAGAAAACTTCCAAATCAACGAGGATGATATCATTCTGACATCAAAGGGTGTAATATGCAAAATTTTCTCTGAAATGCCTGTCATATATACCCTTTCTTTAAAAATTTTATTAATTCACTAAGGCGGTTATGTGATGTTTACATCTGTTCTTTTTTCATAAAAGTAAAAAACAAATTACTTTTTATTTCCGGGAAATTTTTTTTTTAATTCCATTTTCCTTTAGATGATTGAAACGTGAAAGAAAGAATCGTGAAACATGAATAAATATATAATCATCAACAGAGAGAGAATTTAATATAAAAAAATGATGGCGGCGTAGGAAGGATTCTTTTCAGAAGGTACAACAACAGCAGCACAGCGTATTATTATAATTATAATACGAACGAACGTCCATTTGCATTCAAGGTTCCTTTTTGTTATCTCTCTCTACTTACTTCTCAATGACTTTGAAATTCTAATGAAAAAAAAGTTGGCGTTAAACGTATTTTAATTACCAAACCGATTATGTTTTTTTTTTTCTTCTTTTCTATTCATTCAAATATCTATTTTAATTAATTTTATTTTCCTTTACTATTTATATAATAAATAGTAAGGGTATTGTTTTTTAATTTTACCTTCTCGCCTGCTATGACTACGTATTTAGAGGTTTAGGGCTATGGTAATCGGGGTGTGTTTCACAAGCTAGTTCTTCAGGACCACCCGAGGTTGCGCTGTACTTGACATTGTTTCACTACAAATTTTTTTTCAAAAAATCTTTGGTTCACTAGAGTTATGAAATTATATATTTTTAATTAAATGATCTATACCGATGGCTATCGAGGGACGTTCCACACGTTGATTCCTTGGTTGGTCACCCACCCGAATTTTCGCCGTGCTTGGATGGCATTATTATTTTTTTTAAACACTCACACTTTTTTCTCATTCATACTCACACATTCACGCAGTCTTTTCGGCAACTCAGGCCATATAAGACTTTGACGATAACCGTTATTGATTAATATACATATTGGGGGTCCAGACACTTATTTGGTATCCAAATGGCTTAAATAAAATCCTCGGACTGCCTGGGGCATATAGAGGTAATTAAATTTTGATAGAAAATGTGCTCTAAATCAGCTCTTATTTTGAATTTTCCAGATATTTTTATGGCACTAGCTCTTGAAAATATACAGATAGTTGAAAAATACATAGGCTAGAAATATAAAATTGAAGCCAAATCAAAAGAGATTTAGTGGGGCAAAACGGCTGAAAGTTTAGAAAAATCAAATTTTTGTCAGTTTTTCTGGACACCATATGAAATTTTTTTTTTGTTCCTGTATGGGATAAAATTTATTTTTAAGATTGAATTCTATAGTACTTTAGATTTTAAGAAATGATTCCTTCATCACGTATCACTTTCATTTAATTATGACTCAAATATGAAAATACTTAAGTTGTAAATCTCTTTTATGCCAAAAGTGTTGCAATTCAGGACCGGAAAATAATAAAATTCTTTATTTTTTTATTTTTTTTTTTTTATTAAAAAAAAACATTCACACTTTTTTCTTATTCACACTCATGATTCACACTCACATTCACAGTCTTTTCGGCAACTCAGGCCATTTAAGACTTTAGACGATAACCGTTGCAATTAATATATATATTGTGGGGTCAGGCATTTCTATTTAAGCCATCTGGTATCCAAATGGCTTAAATAAAATCATCGGACTGCCTGGGTCCGAACCCGCGACGTTTGGTATTGGAGGTAGGCACGCTACCTACTACGCCAAACTCGGGGGCTATTTTTTTATTATAAAAAATATTAAATTTCTTCAAAATCCTAGTAATTTTATATTCCTTTCTTAAGTAAAATAATTGTCACTACATTTATTACACCCTGTAAAGTATTGTATCAATACTATGGCGATAATAATCTTAATTTTATAAAGGAATTCACCATTGCTTTATTTTAGCCCCATCGAAATTATTTTCCAAAAAAATAAAATGTTTATTCGAATGATTTTTCATCTTAATCATTAGCATTATGAAGAATGAATGATGATGATGAATCATTTTTATTATAATGATTCATAATAAAAAAAGAATCTCTCTCAACACAATTTCAACCTTTTGATACAACACAATAAACAAAGGAAAGCATTTGTTAAAAATTAATTACACTCTCTTTACATTTATAAAGGAGAATATGGTAATCAATGGACTTGAAGTAACGAGTAGTTAGAGATTTGTAGAAAGAGAGCCTGAGGAGAAAATTTTTTTCTTGGTCGCGGTCTTTTTCGAGACCTGAGGGTTTGCTGAACTCACTTTTTTTAACTCAAAACGTGTATTTCCATCAAAATCTCGACATTGAATTTTTGACGTGAATCCAATACTTTCTTTCTAAATATTGTATTAACATATAGAGGTAAGAGAAAGTAAAAATCCACATTGCTAGGGTGAACATTTCAAGTTGTAGAATGGAAAATGTTCAGAGAATATTTTTGTTTTTTGAAACTTTAGGACAAAATCAAATTTGTTATGCAATCGTGCTGAAATTTTTGTACAGTCCAATTTTCATTGCTTGAAGTTGTGGCTGTGATATGATTTAAATGGAAGGATTGAGATATCAGACAAATTGGAATGCTCGAAGTTCAATACAACTCTCAGAGTTCGGCCATCTTCACTTATTGGAAATTATACACATATTGCAAAACACGCATGAGATTGAACCAGGATGTTATTGAACAAGGATGTGGGCTTCGCATTATGTGTTTAATTTCCAATAACTGAATATGACCAAATAAATTCAGGCCGAAACGTCATTTTCTGGGAGTTTTGTTGAACATCAATTTGCCTGATATCTCCATCCCTCCATTATAATCTAATTTACATCACAATTGAGAACTTTTTATAGGATATCCTCAATGGGAACAATAAAAAATCTGGTGTGACTGTCGCACAGCACCCAACTTTCTCTTACCTTCGGTAATCGAAAGTTGTGTTCTGTGCTGATCTAGCTGCTTTGGTTTTTAAGCAACACCAGATTTTTCGTGTCAACATATATTTAGTTTCCGCCGATATATTAGAATTCAAGTTGTTAAATTCATAAGTATGGGAAAATATTTATATTTTGTTACCATGGCAACCATTTCTCGTACCTTTCCTATGAAAAACAAGAGTAAAGTGGTCTTCAGAAGATTTCAATGGCAAAATGAGAATATACATTTTAAAGAGCATCTAAAAATAATTGATTTTTGAATTTTAATCAAAATCGTTGGAGCGAATTTTGAGAAAATCGAAATAAAATTTGAAAAGGTGCATCAGTAGAGTAATAGTACTCTTTGGTCGATTTTGTTTAAAAGCTTCGTGTCCCGTCCCATGGGGGTGCCTAATTTAAATATAAAATTTCTACTTCCTAGCTCTTTTCGTTCTTGAGATATTTTGTTCACAGACACACAGATACACACACAAGAAAATCAGATGTTGGGTCACTAACATCAGATTTTTTTTAAATTTACTCACAGGAATACCAAATTAATTAAAAAATAAAATCCTAACGAATATACTCTATCGAAATTCGTCGGCACTATTTAGCGTAAATCAACCGTCATTTGCATGGAGGCATAATTACAGCAAATGAATCCATTTTGTATAATCTTTTTGTTATTTCTAACAAATTACTCTGGAATTTAAATAAATCCCTTCATCTTTTGATACACATCAGTACGTATGTATGTGTAGGCTTACAGTAAATATGCACGAATTTAGAACCGTTTGTTTAATTCATCATCCCGTAAGAAGAAAAAGATTTTTTTGTGACTAAATCTTTTATTTTTTCTTGCTTTCTTAATTATATTTTTTTATAAAAAAGGTGGGAGAGAAAAAAAAAAATTAAATGAATATTTATTTATTTATAATAATAACATAACGCCTAGTAATAGAGGATTTTCACTTTTTTTTGCTTTCTAACCGACGTGATTATAATTAGGCCTATTTAATATGCAAGCAATCACTCTTGTTATTTTCTTTATTAGGAAATAAATATACTCTAATATGAATAGCAGACGAAGGCCAATGTTATATTATTCACAAGAGCGAATTTTTTTCAAAAGACGTTTCTATATTTGTGAATTTTAATTAAATATAAATAAAATAATTTTATTATTTTTGATTTATAGGCCTACTATCAGTCATAGATCTTGAGAAGGGCGTAGTCTCGAAACCGAAACTTCGATTGGAAAAATTTTTCTCTATTCTGACTGCGTGTATTATCCTATTTTTTTATTTTCTCTTACCTATGTTTATTTGTAATATATATATAGAGAGAAAGTATTGAATTCATGTCAAAAATTCGATGGCGATTTTTTTTTTTTTTTTTTTTTTTTATTTTTTACAAACTCTTAAAATCTTTAGACAGATAATAATTAAATTTTTAAAAAATGGGGCGAGAGAAAACACATCACACAACTTATCTGAGTAATCGAAAGTTGAGTGCTGTGCTGTCTTCCCAACAGATTTTTTGTGTACACATATATTCAGTTTCCGATAGTATTAATATATTAAGAGGTAACCGGTATATAAACTTATATTAGATATATAAAAATTTTCCTATATACTGTAGGTATATTTAATTATTCAAAAATAAAATATTAAAATATTCATTCTAAAATTCGAGAAAAAATTTAAGATTTTTCACTCCCTTTTTGTTTTGATTTGGTATTGTCCTATTTATTATTATTATTATTTTTTTTTGCATCATGTAACATCCAAAGGTCAACTGGAGGAGAATAAAAAAGAGAGAGAGAGAGAGAGAGAGAGAGAGAGAGAAAATGATGTTGGCCGTGAACGATGTTCTTCACATTAACAAAGTTTGTTGTTGTTGTTTTCTTGTTAGTTGAAGCAAGGGATTGCCTTTAGACAACCAAACAGCCAATTATTCAGCTCTTTGGCCGATTTTATTGAAAATCTTCATGTCGCATGCAAATTGATAGTTTACTTCTGAGATATCAAATTTGACCCCCTTTTTGCTTCAGAGATCCTCAAAACGTGGATTTCCATTAAAATTTCGACATCAAATTTTATTTTTGTATTTTGCTTTATGGGTACAAAAATGAGTTAACTTCGCATAATTACAATTAATTCAGTGACTTGACTTTTTTTAAAACATCAGTTAATAAATTTTGAGCACACATGATAAATATTTTGATTAAAAAAAATTTAAAGAAAATATTCGTCTTTTTAACCCTAAAAAGTCAGTCCCTATTGATGTACCAGCTCAAAAAGTGAAATTTACATTATTTTTTTTATTAATATTTCAAAGTCTCGTACTCGATCCGAGCGTCAGAGGCCAAGGGGAGAATTCTTCAATTTCTCAAACATTTACTTGAACTAAAGCCTTTTAAATTACTTTAAATATCTCAAGAGGAAATTTTTTTAATATTCAGACGGTGAGTGGCCATTTTGTAGAAATTTATGGACTTTTTAAAATTTTGGGAAAAACAATTGATGCTATGAAAGTGATGGCGAATTTGGCGAAATAGAAGAACCTAATGATTTTCAGGAATTTTTTGAGCCTACACATTTGGGGATTTGGTGACTCGAGTAATTTTTTCTGGACTCTTCATAGCTTTCTCTATAAGGGTGCAAAATTTTATTTCGAAATTGCAGCGAGAAATTTTGATGAAATAGAGTGACAGAAAGACTTGATAAGTTTGAAGGCAAGAATCCTCGTTTTTTGACAGAAAGACATAAAAAAACAGCCAACTCCCTATATACAACAAATTACAACAAATCAAGGACGGATGCAGGGGGTAAAGGGGGTAATTACCCTCCCCCCTGAGTTTTGAGAAACATTTTTTTTTGGAATAAAATTTTATTTTTAATATAAAATGTTAAAAATTAATACTTAAAAATTTGATTTGTTATATGGACCCTGTTATGCATTAGTGTGTCAAGCGCCAGCTACCGAGTTTTGAGAAAATTAACATTAAAGTTTTTTGTTTTCATTAGATTATATATAATTTTTTTTGTCAATTGTGCAAGTAACATTAAATATAAATTTTTTTAGGACATATTTCATAAAAAATACTATTAATTATAGCATTTGATAATATATTCTGGTAAACAAGTACTGAAGTCACCTTTAAATTACCGAAAATAAGAAAAAATTGTGTGCTGTGCGAACAATCACACCAGATACCTCCCCTTCTCTCGAAAAACTCCTCTGGATTCGTTTTTGCAACAAATTTTGCATTAGAGACGACTGCGTGTGTGTTTCTAGGACAGGAAAGACAAACTGTAGAATGCAAAAAACGGTACTCTTTCTTCTCTACTGTGAAATTCTCACAAATTAATTATTAAAATTATCATAATTAGGCGGCTTTAGAACTTCAAAAACAACAATGTCACAAAAAGTGTTTAGCTAGAGCGTCATTTTATTCCTAGACGTACTTCATTCCTAAACCTCGGCCAATAAAAAAGACCAATATTTTTTTGTTTAGTAAAAATTACAAAATTTAATATAAATCCCGTTAACGATTGGTTACAGACATTAGATATACAAATCTATATAAATAAAAATGTAAATGTTCGTTTGTGTGTGGCCGATGATCTCCGAAAGTACTGGACCGATTGCTTTGAAATTTTGGCACAACCTTCCATGTGATTATGAGCGTGTTTTTATATACTTTTATTAAAAATCTTTTTTTTTCTTTATCTAAAAAATTAGGATTTAAGGTCTTTTTAACATACTTTTCTTTGAAATATTTATATTTCATTACCATGGCAACCATTTCTAATATTTATATTTTGTTACCATGGCACCCATTTCCATTGAAGGGTTTTAATTTTTAGGCTATATATACATATATTTTTTTAATTAAATATGTACCGATGTGCTAATACGCTGATTCTTCCAAGCCACCCACCCGAGGTTTCGCCGTGCCGTGCTTTGGCATTGAGTAACAGCAAGGATCTTGGTACTGCTATTCTGTGTTGCCAGGGCTCCCAGGAGCCAAAATGAAGCAACAATAAACCATGCCGAGAGGGGGGGCTGGCAACTGTTTAGAGCAATAGACACCCAAATCATTGCAGTTAGATAATGCAAAGCGCGGTGAACCATAGGGGCGAGGAATCAAGGAATCAGCGTGTTGAACTTCCTCGGTAGCCATCGGTCTCAATCAATTTTTTTTTTTATCTACACATACAGTATATACCAGGCATATATAGACAACTAAATGGCCTGAGGAATCGAGAGGACAAACATAAATGAAAAGGAGCACGAAAATAGAAACAATAATAATTACGGATCTGAAGTTAACCAAGAAGTCTGGCTTTACCGCAAATAATAGAACATTGCCGAAGTACTCTTAGGGTAGGAAGAGTAGGAGGAGAAAATCTAAACCCAGAGATACCGAAGGCCCAATTTGAGGTGGCCTAAGTGCCTTGAAAAATGGGGACTGACTCCGATGCTTCGATATGACCTTGGGACTCCGCTGTCGAGGTCTGGGCCGGGTACGCTGGGAAAAAACGTAGCAATAAAATTCATCCAACATGAATTTAAAAATATAAAAGTTGAATCCTCGATTAAGTTATTAGAAAATAGAAGCAACAATAATAAATAGATAGAAGAAAGAAGAAAAATAAAATAGCAACTTTAATAGAAAGTTTGAATCTTCGATTAAGTTACTGCCGATTCTCAGCAACTAGGATGACATGTCACGAGGCCGCTTAGGGGTCGTCCTTATATTACGTATCGTGATAGGGGGGAATTATGTCTGGCCAAAACGTT
>JAKCPI010027111.1:0-13384 GCA_023213315.1 Euborellia annulipes
TCGCATATTGGCTGCCATCTTCTCTGCTCTGTATCAAATATACATACAGTGTATATACTTATAAATTATATTATATGATCTAATAATTGGAAGTTGTGAGAGGATCATATGCAATTCTCAATTGAAAGAACGCTGGATAGCAGGTTTTTCAAGCTATTATTTCAATAAAAAAACATAAATATTTTTTCATTTTCAGGATTTTATTCATTCGATGACTTTGTGTGCACAAATACCACAAGTTTAGTTCACTCAAAAGCTCTTACGTTATGATATGTTGTTTTTGCAGATCTGATGATGGTCATTTGAGTGACCGAAACTGGTGGTATTTGTGCACTCACAGTCATCTAATGAATAAAATCCTGAAAATGAAAAATATTTATATTTTTATTGAATAATTGCTTGAAGAACCTGCTATCCGTTAAGGAGTAATCTTCTAATTGAGAATTTTATTGTTATATTATAGGTCCTACCAATAAAATAAAATGTTTTAGTCACGTTACATTTTTTATTTAAAAATAAGAAGCTCCCTGACTTTAAAAATAAGAATTTAAAGATTAGTAAAGTAAAATTAATGTGGCACTTACTGATATCTCCTGGGTTGAGGGTAGTAGAGAGTGGTTCACATTGGTAGTAGCATTCAGGCGGTGGATGTAGAAACCATCGGGTTACTCCTTTAAGCTGGGCAGCCCAAGAGGGATGGTCCATTGCCTCTCGCTGTAACAAAAATAGCATTATATTTATTTGTGTTCTTACTATAGCTAGAGGAGGTCTACTAATTGTCAAAGAATCTTTATGAGGTTATATATTTAGGATGAAGGATAACCAAAGATAGTCATCCAATAAAAACAAGATTTTTAAATATTGCTTTAATTAATGTGCCAGGGACATGCCATGGCATTTGACGATTGTTTTCAAACGTAATATTAGGAGACGCCGAGAAAATATTGAACTCTCCATCCATATCCATAAAATTGTCTATTAATAATAAAGGTGGAATTTTAAATTTTGCTTTTTTATTGCCCTTCAAAAATCAATCAGCTCTGATATACAGGCACATAGCCAGGGGGTGGCTCCCTCTTTAGCTCCCCCTCCCCAATGGTTTCTAAACTTTCTGGTTTGGAGGGGGAGGGGGAACACAACCCACCTTATAAACTATAAATACCAATATAATTTACTAAAATAAATAAACTAGAGATCTGTAATAAATAATTAACGTTTTTAGTCGAAAAAGAACGTGATATACAAAACATCGGTAGCAATTTTTTATCCAGATAGACAAAATAATATGGAAGAAGTGAAGACTGACATAAAGGGAGTAAAAGAAATACCCGCCTTAACTCGTGTAACTCGTGGTCTCTATCCACGTACTCACATGATGTGAGCTCATGAATAAAAACTAAAAAAGAATAATATTAATATGATAAATAATATTATTATAGGTGGTAATATTACGGTGGATTAGGATAAAGATAGTCTGTCTGCAGCCAAAGCGGAAGTCCTAGTTCGAGTCAAGGCAGCCTAATCAATTTCAAACTCATTTCGCGAATATCTTTTTTGTATTAATATCATATATTAATTAGTTCCTTATATATTGAATAAGTTGTTTGAAATCGCCATCTAGTTTAAACAAAGCTTTATCTAGTTGGTATTATAATTTTTTTAAAGACTTCGGCATCTGAGACTTTAAAGAATTTAAAAGATACTTAATTATATTTTAATAGGCTGCTATATATGCGATCCAATCACATTTGCTATTATAAATTAATATTTTTATTTTGTTTTTATTTCTTACTTACTAAATAGTCTCATTTCCTTTCATAATGAATAAATGAATAAAAATTCAGGTAAATTTTTCTAGTAGTACGTGACAAATCACATTTTATCGGGGCATCATTTCGAAAGATCATTGTCGTTGACATCGGCATTTTCTTTCTAGTGTATGTGTGTCACGAATTGTGTGTAGCATTCAATCGGGAAGGGAAGGAAAAAAAAGAAAAAAAGCACACCCCTGCCATTGACTCAATTCTCGAGTCTCACCCCACGACACAATTGCTTAACCGGCGAGTCACTCTTTCTTTTGGGTGACGCTGACTCGAAATATCAGATATATAGATATATCACTGAAGGGTGTGGGGTTTCTGGGGGATAGGGCGATATTGACGGATTGTAGCAATCAGCAAAGCTTTTGGCTCCGGGCCCAGGACCCTTGATTGGATCTGAGCGAGGTGGGCCACCCCAAGTGGGGTTCGAACGTCGAAAGCCCAGCAAAATTTCGAGAATATTACTCTCGGGACGGTGAAATAATTGTCTAATTCAATTGAGACTTTTTTATTAAGAGCCTGTGATTTTTTTTGTGTTATAAGTTGGCCATCAAAATTAAACGTAGGCTATACTAGACCTAAAGAGTTTATGTTATAATAAACCAATAAAAATTATTTATTTGAAGAAGTTAAGTAGAAAAAATAATTAGCCCATTTATTAGATATGCTCAAATCTCAATATTAAATTATTACGATATAATGTAGGAATAGATGCTGGTTGTAGAAGATGTGATTTCAGGAGAAAGAAAAACAGCAGGAACCGCTTTATATTATTACTATTTGACTACCAATCACTTTAAATAATAAGGAACGAGGTCTAAATAGCCTTCGATGTCAAAAATGACCTTAAAATAAAATAAAAAAAATATAAAAGGAACCGGAGAATAAAACTAGCCATTAATGGACGCCTCTCACATCAATTTAATTCGTAAATATTTCGACCGGCATCACGCCTGGTCATCATCAGTACAAAAAATGATTTTTCGGAGGGCCCGTGTCAACCAATATGTTAAAAATAATTTCTAATTCAGAGAAGCGGGGACTAATGTCATCATGAGCGAACGTTTTGATCAAAACGTTCGCTCATGCTGACGTTTTTATCAAAACCTTCGCTCATGCTGACATTAGTAGTAGAAATTATTTTTAACATATTCGTTGACACGGGCCCTCCGAAAAATCACCGAAGGGTAAGAGAAAGTTGTGTGCTGTGCGCCAGTCACACCAGATTTTTATATATAGGCTATAGATAGATTAACAACATTTGTATTGTATATTTTTAAAAAGTAGAAGGAAATATTTTCATGGTATTGGTAAATTAAGAAATATTCGATCTGTTCTTCACATCTAAATCTAGATTATTAATTTTTTTATTAAATATAACATAATATATTCTTTTCAAATCTTTTTTTAAATCAGAATTCAAGTACTTTTCTTGCAGATATAATTGATGAGACGATTAAAAAGATGAAAAAGGATGAAAGGTTGATTTTTTTCAATTAAATTCCGCTTTTCAAGAGTAAATAATTATTAAAAAAAAAAAAAAATATGTAAAAAAAAGTCGTTCATTTTTATATAAAATTGAAGTATCGGAAAAAAATTTGGAAAGTTTTAAGTAAAAAATTGATAAGAGATGCTTTAGATGTCTTTTAATGATCCTTTGGAAAATTAATTCTCCTGTATGAGTGACCTCAATAAAGTTTTATTTTTTAGAAAAATACATTTTATCATTTGAGTAGGCCTATAGCTAATAATTCAATAAAAAACAAGAAATGAGTATTTAACTTCAAGTTTTTTTTATATTTGCCTATCTTATTTTCCTTGTGAAGGGTAAAATTTTATTTCTCAAAAATCAATTGTGTATATACGAGTAAAAATGATTAAAAATTATCGAGGGCTCCACACGCCCACAGCAGGTCTGCATAGGGAACCTTTAGGGACACACAGGTATATACACGCCCACCCCAGGGACACACAGGGATACACACGCCCACACCAGGGACACACACAGTAGATCGAAAGTGAGCAGAAGAAAAATCTCTGTCCTTGGTGCGGGTGTGTGCATCCCTGAGGTTCCCTGGTGTGGGCGTGTGTATCCCTGTGTGCCCCTAAAGGTTCCCTATGCAGACCTGCTCCGGGCATGTGGATCCCTCGACTGTTTTTAATCATTTTTACTCGGGTAATTCTTCATAATAAATAATTTTTGTCCAACTCACTGTAAAGGTATTCCAAAAATGGTGATTAAACATCTACATCCCTAATCAAAAAATTATTTTTCGTAAACTTAAACGTGTCCATTTACCAAAATGTAATTTTTTTTTTAATTTAAACACGGTTGGAAATGTTTATGCGATCTAAAATTTAGAACATATTAAATACATTAAGTTACATGTTATGAATATAATTGAAATTTTTTTTTAAACAACAAAACTGGTTTTTAATTTCTAACAGAGGGATTGGGATTATTTTGTCACAATTATTTTTTTAATTCGAGATAGGCCCCTATATATAAATTAGATATTTTGGTCAAATATCATCATACTTCATAATCATAATTATAATATAAAGCGCTAGCGGCTGACTTCCTGTCCCTGTTTGTATGTGCCTATCGGGGCGTTGATTGGCCAGAATAAAAGGAAAAGAGGAAAATTTAAAATTTTGCAATTGCTCTTTAAATTATAACATCTGAAATCAGCGTTAATTCATTTTAACATCTTGCCTCAAATTGCTATTCCGTAAGCAAAAACTTTAACGCCAAAGAGTTAACATTTAGTCAATAGTGTTAAAAATTAATGTCATGTCTAGGGGGTGCCTTTAATATTTTAACGCCATATTCATCAAAATGGCGTCTTTAAACAAAAAGTAAGGTTATGACTTTGAGATAAAAGCAACATATTAACGACGCTGTTAAAACTTGGTTTAGAGAATAGCATTTTTTAACGCTAATATTATTACTTTATTTTTTAACTCCCAATTTATTGTTAAATTTTAAAGTTTGTTTTTAGAGAATAGACCTGATTGAAAGTTCAAATTAAATATACAAATAACCTAGTGTTTGATTTGTATTGATATATTTAATTTTAATTTACAAAATGTTTAAACGAGAACACTTTTTGTAAACCTTAACAAAATGGACAATTTAAACCATTTATTGAATTATCATATTCAGTGAACATTCTGGGTCGGTTATTGTTGACATCAGGACATGAAGCAAGAACAAACATATCTTAATCTCGGATAAGTAAAACAAACATGCTGAAGGGCCGATGCGTGTGGAAACTAAATTCAAAGGAAATTCGTCAAAAGATAATTGTTAAGAGATTAATATAAATATACTATGAGGTGGAAAGAAAAAAATTCTAAATCTTTTTGCAATACATGTATAAAATAAATCTTGATTTGATCACTCCTACATTATATATATATATTTTTATATATATATACGAACATATAGAGGATATACTATAGCTATATACAAATAGAAGGGGAGAGGAAAAAAGGTCATATTAAACTAGCTTCCGTGATTCAGTCGAAATTGAATGAAATTAAGATTTTAATTGGAAAAAAAGTCGCTTTACTCCGGAGGCCATTAGTTAAGGCTAGGGATGAGGGGTGGGGGGTGATATCCCCCATCTCTCTCTCCGGTTGTAATTTCGAGTTGTCACACGGAAATAGCTTTACTTTTAAAACGGCGAGCTCAACTCATTATTGAACAGATATACAAGAATATATGATATGTTAAAAATAATTAATTAAAAACATTTAAATTTTTTTCATGGAGATAAAAATAAATGATGTCTCATACATTTTATTATACATGATATAGTATAGATGATTATTATAGATGATTATTATACGCTTTATTATGAATACGACAAAGAGGGCATTTAAAAGAATGCAATGGACAGCACGCCGATGTCACGGAAAGGCTGGAGATCCTGAAAATACTGTAACTGTAAATACTTTCTCCTCGAATTACCTCCTTTAAAAAATTTTCAATAAAAACCAACAAAATTCATGGGTTAATAAAATTTTTTTTTAAAGTGGAACTTTTATTTGATTGTCTCAAATTTTTTCGCTCTTCTATCAGCATGTTGCTGCTACAAGCCGTGACTTCAAAGGCCGTGACGCTACAAGCCATGACGTCACAAGCCGTGACGACAAAAATAGGAAAGTTGAAATATAATATATATGACGAATTATAAAAAAATAATTTTGAGATTTAATTATTCAATTAAAATATAATTTTTTTTTTATCATTAAAAACATTCACACTTTTTTCTCATTCACACAGTCTTTTCGGCAACTTAGGCCATTTAAGACTTTAGACGATAACCGTTGTAATTAATATATATATTTGGGGTTCAGGCCATATAATTTTTAAAATAATTTTAAATGATTCAAATCTTCAATAAATAAATATTGTTCTGTTTTAGGGGTGCTCAGTCATGTCAAAATGCGTCCTTTGATTTCCCATTATCATTCCCATTTTCCAATTATTAAGTTAAGATTAAAAACGCGATTTGCAATTCCCTTAATTGAATAATTTTCTGAAAATTTTCAGTTAAACGCCTACGATACGAAAAAAAGTTTCACTTGCATGGTGGTTTCATAAAACCACATAATTATTTTTTTTAATAAACTAACTTTTTTGTCAAAAAAAAAAAAAAAATATCTAAATCATTGTTTCATAATAATTTTATAATTTTTGCTAAAGGTTGTCTATCAAGATGTTATCTAGAGAGAATAGTTCCACAATATGAACCAGAGTGTTCGAGAAAGTCATTCAAACTAAACCTATCGTCTAATCGAATATTTGATAACTTTTTATAATATTCATGGACCAATTCTCTTCTAGATAACATCTTGATTGAACTATGAATTTTTTTTTTACTGCACTTCATTATGTAATAGAAATAAATATATTAAGGGCATTTTAAAATAATTATTAGCCTTTTCCTATTACCGTCATGTTTAAATCACTAATGATTAATTAGCTAAATGGTGATATACTGTTATATCAAATAAAATGTATAAATTTATTTTTAATGTTACTCTTCTATTATAAGTAGCATCAAATTATGATTATCATAAAAGAAATATTTATTTGTATGAATTATTATATTATATATACGTAAATTATATACTTTATAATTGTGTGTATTTATAAATCTCTTTCCATTTGAATGTGAACTTTTGTATGAATTTCAATAAATAATCATGATAATCATAAAAAAACGCGATAACATATAGACCAGTATTTTAATACTGTATAAACCATCTCTTTTTTTTTAATAAACATAATTTCCCATTTTATACATTTTAAAAAGAATATTTTATTAGAATTTATCGGAATAATAGTGAAAGTTCATTTCGTTAAATTGTTTTTAGGAGCCAAGGTGTTTATCCTTAACCTTTTTTTTAGCAACTTAAAGGCTCTGTTACAAAAGACATAAAATCGGTGGACCATTGCAAACAGCAAGAATTTACTTACACACGATGCCATCTTAGATTCTTGTCTTATTTTAAAGATTTTCAAATAAAGGAGAAAATTGAAAAGCGAATAAGATTCAATTAAGATGCATCTCTTAGAGAGAGGTAATAGAAAAAAATAAAATAGAATTGATAAAAACAAACGAATTAGATTTTGAAGGTTTTAAAGCATTTTAATATTTTTTTTTTTTTTTTTTTTTAATCATTTCATTAGCTTTGTATCAAGAAGTTGCATGTCATATTACTGCATGAGAAATAAATGTGTTTAAATAAAAAAGTAGAATGCACGTCAATATAAAATTATACAATGGCAAAAAAAATTTAATTACTCGAGATATTCATTAAGTAAAAGAATCTATAGAGAAAGAGTGAGTCATTCTCCCGGCTATTACTTCTACTAAAAATTGATAAGAAAAAAAAACAAAATTTAGAAAAAAAAAAATCAAAAAACTTCAAAGCTCTTTTTAAAAAAGCATGAATATGATTTGGAAAAATATAAACTGGTTTAATTTATGTTCGTAAGTTAAGAGCGAACGAAAGTCAGGCACCCCCCCCCCAGGGGTGGAAAAGAGCTTTTAAACAAAATCGGCTAAAAAGTATAATACTAGTACTTTACTGACGTACTTATTCAGTTTTTTTCTATTTTCTCAAAATTCGCTCCAACGATTTTGATTAAAATTCAAAAATCAATTATTTTTTAGGTGCTCTTTAAAATGTATATTCTCATTTTGCTCTCGAAATTGTTTGAAGACCACTTTACTCTTATATTTCATAGGAAAGATAGGAAAAATGGTTTCCATGGGCAATCTCCTCCCACTTAAACGAATTGTTATGTAGTTCAGATCAAGACTCGGATAAAGATCTTAATTAGCGAATAGCACCGGAGGTTGTAAGAGGATCATATGCAATTTTCAAATGGAAGTTTACTCTTTAATGGATAGCAGGTTCTTCAAGCAATATTTCAATAAAAAACTTAATTATTTTTCATTTTCAGGATTTTATTCATTTGATGACTGTGCACATATACCATCAGTTTTGGTCACTCAAATGACCACAAGTCAAAAGAAGAAAAAATGAACGCACATCAACATTCATTAATGTATACCTGGTATATATGAAAATTAATATGAATGTTGATGTGTGCTCATTATAATTATAAAAAGGAAAAAAAAAAGAATTTTTGAAGTTTTCAATATACAGTACATATATATAGACTTATATATATGTACAGTATACCATACATTGTATAGGTATCTGTGTATGGTTTTTTGTTTTCTTTTGATTTGTGCCAGCACTCATGTTGTAATATGTTGTTTGCAGATCTGATGATGGTCATTTGAGTGACCGAAACTGATGGCATATGTGCACTAGGGGTATGACTTTTCGACTTTTTTTATTTTTAAGATTTCCTGTATCACCGACTCAATGAACTTTTGCCTATTAATGACTATAATGACGTTTATTCCATGAAACTATTAAAAAAGGTCCCGCACAAACCTCTTTGAAATTTTAGGTTGACTGGTCGCAGTCTTGTATAAGCCGGTATATAAGGGAGGTGTACAAAGCGAGTAGTTGAGTTTTAATTAGCTTAATTTGCTTAATTTTGTGCCAATTATAACTTTCAGAACACTCTATAAAATCCCGGGAGGAGGCGGGGGGTAAGGGACCCTCTGGGAAGGGGTAAGCCAAAATCATAGTTTTATATTTTATTTTTTCTAATTTATTTTTTTAATGATAAATTATATAAATTTATAAGAGCAAATTTTAGTATTTTTACTTTCTCTCTAGCCTATATATGAAATATATAGGAGAGAAAGTATTGCGATCATGTCAAAAATTCGATGTCGAGATTTTGATGGTATACATGTTTTGAGGTCCCCTGAGTCCAAAAAAAAAGTGGGTCCCGCAAATTGGTCTGTGTGTATGTATGTGTGTGTGTGTGTCTGTATGTGTGGACAGATTTTAGCATGAAGGAATTGAGCTATGAGGCTGAAATTTTATATTTAACTTAGGTACCTTCCCACACGCTCAAAATAAGCTTTTGAACAAAATCGGCCAAAAAGTACTAGTACTTTACTTATGTACTTTTTCAGTTTTTTTCGATTTTCTCAAAATTCCCTCCAAGGATTTTTTTAAAATTCAAAAATCAATTATTTTTTAGATGCTCTTTAAAATGTATATTCTCATTTTGCCGTTGAAATCTTCTGAAGACCACTTTACTCTTGTTCTTCATAGGAAAGATAGAAATGGTTGCCATGGTAACGGAATTTAAATCTTTTTCTTTTTATTAGATTAAAAATCAATTATTATTTAAATTCCCATTTTTTTTTATTTTATTTGTGTCTTTAATTGTTTCAAAGAAAACATATATGTCTCACTCTCTCTCTCTCTCTCTCACTTGCAAACATTATCGCCTGTTTCTCCGCCTTCTCTCATAGGCCTAATGTTAATTTCCTATAGGGATTTGTATGTTAATTTCGATTCAAAAGGGGGGTCCCCTTTGGAACTTTTTACGCATTTAAAATTTTTTTTCCAATTCTTATGAAATTTTGTATTTATTTACGATTCTATATTGTGTATAAAATGTCCAAATATGAGATTAAAATTTTGAAAAATAACCATAGTTTATTTGAAGCAGTCAACATTTAAAATGAAAGTTTGAAACTAAGGTGCTATCGGAAACTAAATATATCTCGACACAAAAAATCTGGTGTGACCAGCACGGTGCACAACTTTCTCTTACCGAAGGGTAAGAGAAAGTTGTGTGCTGTGCGCCAGTCACACCAGATTTTTTTTTATTATTTTAAATAAAAGCAGGCGTTGATCGGCTGCAGTAAATGTTCTAAGAGAAAGGTACCCCAAACCCAAGTTTATTAGTTGCCAGCTCCATGTGCTGGATCTCTTTATAAGTGTTGTCATGGGATGAGCTCCATGGTTTGATTAAATCATCAAACATCCACTACTTCTTTGTGCAGGATTTGATTAGCAATTATAATAAATAGAAAGGAGACTTCAGCAACGTTAAAACTAAAATTAAGGAAAAATTAAGGAAGAGACGACATGAAGTTTCTTTATCACCTCACTCGTGTCTTGGGTCATTTCGAGGAGAGGAATGAAATCCCTTCGTTAAGTTTCATCAAATCCCAAAATCAGTAATGCACCCTGAACCTCTCGAGGCATTCTAGCCCTTCTTTCGTTTATTCTGATGACTGAAATCCGCAAAAGGTTGCGCAAAATTTGTCCATTCATTTCTTACTAATAGGCTGATCATTAATTCAGCAACCAATGGTTTCGCGTTGAAGATTTTGTTGAACTATCTGCAGCTCTGAATCAGCAGAGCTCAATTGATTGAAAACCCACTTGAAAATATTAATAGATGAATTTCAATCAACATTGCCCGAAACAACTAATGTTGTGAGCGTGCGGTGCGATCAAAGATATGGAAGAAGTCTACCAAGACTCCTCCCTCAACAAGGGCAACCCCCCACTGAGATTCAACCTCAACAATGACTTTATCTAAAATATTTAACTTCCTTGTATGTCTTTAATGACCCTATATAAGTGACTCTAAAGCTCGTGTTCAATTTTGTATCTATTTAGAGTAACTTCAAAAATTGGCAAAAAATCTGATATATAAAATTTTCAAATCATTTTGTGCGTGACGTTTTTTTTATCAAATCACCTTGAAAGTAAGATTTTATTTAATCTTTAGTAAAAGTTCATCAAGTTATGATACAGGGATACGAGGTTGTCAAAAAGTCATACCCCAAATGTGCACACACAGTCATCAAATGAATAAAATCCTGAAAATGAAAAATACTCAAGTTTTTTATTGAAATATTGCTTGAAGAACCTGCTATCTCCAATAAGGAGTAAACTTGCAATTGAAAATTGCATCTTAGCGTCACTTTCAAAATATTTAGTCGAGTAAAAAGCGGGAAAATCGTAGTGAGCGATAAATATATACCTCTACCCGTGGACCGAATCACTCCTATAACATCTTGGTATATCACCCAAATGTCAAGTATCCGATAATTGGTTCCAGAGATATAACCAAATTAAAAAGCTACATACATAAAGACATCTCCATACACTTATTAAGTTTTTTTTTTGTTGGATTTCGGGATTTTTTGAAAATAGGCAACCCAAATAGTCAACTCACTAATAGATTTTTCGATTAATTTATGCATATCTCCTCTACAACTAGAAGGAATTATCACTTAATCGAAAATTATATTTTTTTGAACTTCTAAAAAAAATTTACTTTACATGGACTGCTATATAATTCACGGAATGTACAACATTTTATACATTCCATGAATTGTATAATTTCACGATATACACGATATAGTAGTAGAGTATATATTTATATTATTCTTTGACATAATGCTCCTAAAAGGGCAAGGCAAGTTCCCTTTTCGTGTACAGGACCTGAGGCAAATCTAAATATTTATTGTTGTTTTATGGAGGGAGAAAAAAAAAAGATGAAAAGGAAAAATTAATTTTAAAACAATATCAAATTTTTATTATTTGGTGAGAGAAAGTTTAAGAATTTTATGTGTATTTTTTTTTTTTTTTGGACTTTGATATTGGATCACATCATTTAAAAAAAGTTTTAACTATTTTATAACAGTTTTATTGGATCGCATTTAGCCAATAGATAGAGAGATCCAGACATTATTTAATTACTTCGGTAACAGTTTTATAGATAGAGTTTATATCTTTTAGGGATAACAAATTGCTTGGTACAAAAGATCTTCATTTATTTATCATATTAAATTTTACCTTTATTGCTATTTTATGCGAAACAAATTTTAAAATTTTCATTTTTTTCATTAAAAAAAAAATCTCGTAAAAAATACTTCGTATAAATAACTAGTTATTAAACCACATGAATAAATAAATAAATACTCTGGAACTGTATAAAAGGATCATGATAAAATTTGGAAATCAATACAAAAATAATATTTATAGCATGGGCTATATAGTGAATTTTTACTTTGAAAATATATAATTAAAAAAAAAAATTAATTCAATTTATATATAGTGAATAGGACCTGATAGTTTTTCTAATGAAACTTTAATTTACTAACTCATCTACTCAAATAAATTGTAATTATATTTACTTTTATTTTAACTCAAATAAAATTTGCACAAGACAAACAATTTTTAAAGAGAAGAAAATTTCTTAAAAAAACAAAAAAAACCGTGCGTTCGTTCTTTTATAAATTATTAATTCATTTCCAATGTAAATAAATTATTCAAGCGAAACATAAAACGAATAATTATAATAAATAATTTGAAATTGTTTCAAAGTTTTAACCAGTTTGGACTTTTCAATAGAACAATAAAAATATCTTCAATGTTAATTGGAAAGTTGATGAATAAAATTAAAATCATAATGAGACAAAGATTTTATTGAAATTGAAATATTTCATTAACACAAGCAGAGAAGATTAAATAAATTCAAAAAATAAATAAGGAAGAGGTGAGGGCTGGAAGAATTTTATAATAGCCCTTTAATAAATAGTACATAGACATCAAATTTTGGCAACAATAGACTCAGCTAAAGTGAATTTTAGGGAACAAGAAAATCAATCAACGAGAGCTTTTAATGCTAAAAAGGCAGATAAAATAGAAAAATAAATAAAAATATATTCTAATAATAGCTACGAAATAAGGTGAAAAGAGGGTGATTAAGAGAAGAGAGTCCTTGTGAAAAAGTTGAGCGATAAAATATTAATATTTTAACAGTTAGGGAGGGATAATATTTTTTGGAATTCTAACCCGACAACAACTGTTTTCATTTTTTTATATTTACATTTAGTATGATACTTCATTTCATATGAACCTAGTATTGTAGGTGTTAAAATATATTTTTATAATCAAACACGAATAAAATTAAAGATTAATTAAATTAAACATGAAGACAAACCTAAAAATGACATTTGTAAAATGGAATATAATGTAAAATGTCAAATTAAAATATTGACATTTGTCCGAAGAGAAAAAAAGCGAATGTCAAATAGATTGAATATGAAAGAAAAATATAAATATTATGATAAAAATGATAT